>CP092863.1:11785352-12020998 GCA_030710605.1 Cordylochernes scorpioides
TTTAATTTCTGTTTACAGCGGTTATTTATTTGGTAAAACCAAATTTCAGCTCCATATGTTAGAATAGGTCTAATTAGCGTCTTATACAAAATTAACCTTTTATTCGAGTTTATACCCCATATTTTGCCTCTGAGGGAAAAAAGCAGATTTTTCATGCGATGCGCCTTATGCAAAATCTCATTGATGTGCGGGGTGAAATTTATTTTTGTTTTGAACCTATGATTAGATAATTTCATTCCCAAAATTTTGATTTCATTTGAAGGCTTTATGACGGTTTTTTGAAATTCCAGCTGGAACCTATGAAAATTGTGAAAGTGAATCAAGTTTGTTTTTTCTGGATTTATTTTTAACTTGTTTGAGCGACACCATTGAGTGACATAGTTTAGGGTGTTCACTAACTCAGTTTTTAGACCCTCTAAATTATAATGCCAACATACAATAGAGATGTCGTCCGCGTAGCAAATAATTTCAGCGTTTGTAGATTTAAAATTCATTAAAATATCGTTTAGCAAGATGTTCCATAATAACGGTGACAGTGGACTACCCTGAGGACATCCCTTAGTAAGGTTTTTGGAGACCGTTTTGCCACCGTATGACAGACAAACTGTCCTTTTATTATTCAAATAGGATTGGATGATTTGAATCAGAGAGCTGGGAACGTTGTCTAAATCCATTCTTTTTATTATAGCTGGCCACCATGCATTATCAAAAGCCCCTGATAAGTCCACTGCGATCAACGCCGTCAGTTCTCTTTGCTTGTGTTCCAGAATAGTTTCAGTCAGCTCTTTCATAGCAGTAATTGTTGATTTATGCCTGGAGAAGCCATGTTGTCTATGACTCATCAAATTGTTTTCGTCATAAAAGGTAGTAAGTTTATTTTTAATTACGTTTTCGAAAATTTTTGAAATGTTAGATAGCAAGGAAATTGGTCTGTAGCTTTTACTAACATCATAACTAGTTTTATCTCCTTTAGGAATGATTTTCACAAAAGAGTTTTTCCAATAATCTGGGAAATATCCCAAACTTATACATTTTTCAAATATTTGATGGAGGATTATGGAAATCCTAGGGTAGGCGTATTTTATCATATTATTGCTAATATTATCTGATCCAGGTGCTTTCTTATTTTTCAATAATACAATAATTGATTCGATATCTTTTAGGCTTATGATCACTTTGTTTCTATTATTGTAGATTGGCGAGTAATATCTAGTTGCTTTGTGAAGTTCCTCCTCGGAAGAAATATCATCGTCCGGGAAAAGATCGTTCAATAAACTTTCCATTTTTGAAGTCCTAGCAAAATCCGGTGCGTTGTCTATCAATGGAATCCCTGTTGTGTTAAATGATGCTTTTAAGGTTTTGAAAGTTTTATAAGTGTTCCCAAATGGATTAGTTGATTCGTTTTCTTCGAGAAAGAATCTCCAGCTTTTAAGTTTTGCCTTGTTAATGGCTTTATTATATTTATTACGAGCAGCTTTAAAGAATTTTTCATTAATTATTTTGCCTCGCGATAGAATAAATTTCTTATATAATTAAAATCATTTTTCATTTTTTCAAGTTTATTCGTCCACCACTTGAATTTGACTTTGTTTTTGTTTATGGTTGATTTTAACTTAAGGGATGCGTAAGCTGCTTCACTGATAATATCTGTGAGTTTTAAAACAGCTATATCTACACTTTCGGAATTTTTTATTTGGTTAGTTTCATCCACGAGGCTTAGCAATTCGGGGGAGGAAAATTTATCATAAAATGCATTCCAGTTTGCCTCAGTTTCGCTGAATTTCCACGTTGATTTATAACTGTTTATATGACTGTTGTCTTTACTAACAATCTCGTAGGTTATTGTCACGTGATCGGAGGTGTCTGTCATTATGGATGTATTCCAGTTTTTTAATAGACTGATTGAATTTCTGTTGGAGATAGTGAGGTCGATCACGCTAGAATTACGACACGTTGTAGTTTTAATATTATGGACGAAAAGATTGTGTTGGTTCACTATTGAATGAAGTTTGTGACCATTTGAATTTGTCTTTCGATCATACCAGACGGGATGCCTAGAGTTAAAATCCCCACAAAGCAGAATCGGTTGAATTTTGAAGGTTTCCAAAATTTCCTCAATAAACTTTTGATGGGTTTCCGAAAAAGAATTGGGGAGAATGTAAAAATTCGCTGTAATAATATTTGACTTTAATAAAAGTATTGAGCTTGTAGTACAAAATGAGTTGGTGAATTGATCTATCTTATTGTATTTTAATCCTTTATTTAAAATTATTGTTGCCCAGTTTATCTTGTTTCCTTTTGCTGTTAAAACTGAATGCTCGTCTCCGCCAAAAATAACAACATTGTTCACTGTGTAGGGCACCTGAATAAATAATATGTCTGGTGGGTCGTTAGCTATCTGAGCCAGGAGCTCATTTGTTGCGTTTATGCTTTTTCTTAAATTTTGTTGCACACACTTAATTAATGGGGCTTGCATTTTATACTTTCCTGACTCGTATGAGTTAGTTATCTGATTGTTCAGTTGGGAAATAACTTGTTCTTTCAAATTATTCTGTCTATTTGTGCCTTATACAAAGGACATTCCTCCGAATTTGCTCTGTGTGATAAGGGCTTGCTTCTATACTTAGGATGTTGAGAGCAATTAAAACACTTGGGAATTCCTGAGCAATCATGAACTCCCTGAACTCCACATATTCTGCACATTGGGGTGTTAGGGCATTCTGCCATTTTGTGAGAGGGATTAAATTTAAGACATTTCTGGCATTGTTTCACAAAAATATTATCTACAACAACGCAGCGTTCGCAATCAGTGTAGATTTTATTATTTAATTTCCTAATGGTTTGATATACCCTAGGAGAAACCCGTAAAACTATATTGTGAGTAGGGGTGTTAGATTTAGTGCTGAATAATACCTTAATTTCACTTTTCATATCCCTTAGTTCGTCGTTCATCTGACAGATTGTTTCTTCGAAGGAATTTACCTCGGTGATTTTATTAACATTTTTAACCATTATCGTCGGATCTCTTTTGGTCGGAATAAATGTTTTGCATATATTTGTTAGCTGAGTTGATTTGCATATTTCCTCTTTTAGAAAATTAGATTCGCGCTCGTCCGACATTTTTATAATAATATATTTTTTAGTGTTTATAATTTTATTGACTCGAACTTTCTTATTTTCCTCTCCTAACACTCTGATCTTATTAACAATAGCGTGGTGTACATCTTGATTATTTCCCTCATTAAAAGGCTGCGCTATAATTACAAATTCTTTTTCACTAATTTGTTTTTTATTTATTGTATCTCTCGTTGTTTGAGTTTTCACAACCTCTGAAAAAGAGGGCCTCAGTGTCTTGAATTCTCCCTTGAATTTGTCCAGTTTTTGATCTAGGACATCAGACACTTGCACAGAAAGCTGATCTAAAAAGACCTGATTATTGATATCCCTCAAGGCAGTAATACCATCTTTTGTCTGCTTTACCATTGTGGACAAATAGGATAGATCATTTTTTGTGAGGTTTTTTTGGTTCTCTCTCTCTCTCTCTGTTTGACCTTATTGTCAAAATACTCGTAGATTTCATCTAATTTTACAGTCAATGTTCTTATTAGTAAATCCATATTAAATTTTATGCAAATCTATTTTCCTTTTGTCCATTTAATTTAAAGTAAATAGTTAAAATTAAATAATGAGCGTTTCAGCGACTATACTTAATGCTATAATTCAATTCAGTTTAATAAGACTTTAAGGAAAATGAATATTTAAAACAATATTTACCGAAACTAGCGGAGCCTAGCGAAGCACGTCCGGTCAGTTTCGCCTCCTGGCGGCTGATAATCACGAGATATTTTATTACTTAAAAGATATTTCATAAACAATAGGGAAAGACAAGAGATTAAAGAAATTGAACTAAATTTAATTATATGCACACCCCAGCAGCCAATGTTGAAATATATAAATATATATTTTTCTTTTCCTTTTATATTTTCTCTCTCTCTCTTGTTTTTTTTTTTTTTTCATTGGACGCCAGTGTCCTTAGCGGGACATCGCGCTTTGTTGTTAAAGTTGTAAAAATTTGAATATATGCATAAATATGCTCAATATTACACAATCATTAGAATATATATTTTTTTAATTTAACATATATTTGATTGAAGTATTTTTATATGTAATGCAAAAATATCTTATAAACGTTATTACATTGATCAGATTATACTAAAAAAAGGAAAAAAGAAAGTTATCACACCAGTATCGATCGAGGTAGGCTATTATCTCCCTATCCACCACCTGGGAGCTGGTATATAGACTGGACTGGTCCTCTGTCATTCCCCAGTTGGATCTCAGGTGAGTCCTCTCTTCATGTCTATCCTTCCCTCTTTCTATAATTGTCATCTCCCTCTCTATTCTTGTCTATACTCTCTCTTGTTTATCCTTCCTATCTAATTGTTTATCTCTTTCTGTCTACTTGATTAATATCCTCTCTCTATCTCTTTGAAGACCTCTCTTTAGATTTTGAAATAATTTATTACTTTGATTATTAAAGTAAAAATACATTTAGTGTTTCGCATATTTAATAAAGTAATTGAAATTCAAAAGTTGTTAAATTGCAACAAAAATAAAAGAATCTTATTCAATCAATTTTTACAGTTATCATATAAAGTATACGTACATTTCATAGCATCATTTAATTTTCACACACATACAAGATATAAATGAGATCTAAAGGGTTATTTGAATATAAAAATTGGATATATATTTTGTAAAAGTATAATTTTAAAATGTATAATATAATTTTAAAATATTATTATAAAAAATAATTTTAATCTATTTATAATCATTTTAATTTTTCAGGATGAAGTTGGCCATTCTACTGACAACCGCCGTGACCCTCGTGGCCGCCAGCACCCACCAAGGTGGTGACTGGACCCAGCTCGCTCGACTCACCAACCGCCTGGCCTTCCAGCTCCACCCCTACTATGGTGGGCATGATGACAACGCTGTCTACTCCCCGCTGGCCATCTCCACCTCGCTGGCCATGATCTATGCTGGGGCTCGCGGCCAAACTGCCCAGGACTTCTCGAAGACATTTGGCTATGATGGTTTCGACAACGTGCACCAGTATTATAAGGATTACTACCAGCAGCACAATGACTACACCTGGGCCTATGGAGTCTATGTCCATGAGGATTACTCCATTCAGGACTCCTACCAGCATATAATCCAGAGCTACTACCAGACTCCCGTCCACCATGTTGACTTTTCTAATAACGAGGAGGTCAGGCATGAGATCAATGAATATGTGAAGTCCGAGTCCAACGGCAAGTTCCCCGAGTACCTGGAGCAGGAGCTGGAACCCCTGACCCGCCTGTACTACCTGAGTGCTGCTTACTATGGAGGCAGTCTGAAGTACCACACTGGAAAGACCTTCACTGGCCAGTTCCACAGCTATGGGGACCATAACAGCCAGGTGCCCTTCTGGACCTTGAGAGGTCCCATGGACTACTACTACTCCCAGGAGTACAGAGCAGTCCGCATCCCCTTCCACGACAACGATGAGCTCAGTCTGTTAGTAATTGTCCCAGAGCACCACAGCAGTCTGGACCAGATCAGAGAGCACTTCTCCTACAAGGAGTACAACCACATCTGGTCTCATATGCACCACACTGACGTGGAGGTCCACCTTCCACACTTCCGTCTAGACTACTACCAACCTCTGTCTGATGTCTTCAAGTCTGCTGGCTACCACTATATGTTTGAGGAGGGAGCAGACTTCTCTGGACTGTCCTCTGGGGATCTGTCCGTGTCCCAGGTGGGTCACCGGGCCTACTTCGAGCTGGAGGATCCCAGCAGCTATGACTACGACCACCATCACCACCACCACCATGGCCACCATGAACATCACGCTACAGTGAAGGTGGACCATCCTTTCCTGTTCTACGTTGTGGACCACCATACTGGATTGATCCACTACTCTGGCTACTTCAGCCAGTTCTAATTTCTCTTTAGTATGTCTAATAAATTGTAGTTATGCAAATATAATATTTGTGTACATTTTATAATTTTATCTACAGACATATTCAATATAATATATAAATTATATTCATATTAATTGTTACTTACTCTATCCTCAATTGATAGATCAACACACACTTGAAAAATATATTTACTTTCCCTTTTCTAATTTAAAAAAATATTCACATATATTTGGTCCTAGAGGCTTCTTGAAAAACCAAGAAATGGGTATTTAAGGCCAAACTTGCGTAAATACGCTTAACACATGAAAAAAAATGAAAGAAAAAAATAAAAGATAAAAAGATCAGGTGTTGAAATCAAAAATAAAAAGGGCATATCCTGACCAAGAGCACATGTGCTTTACAGAAGGCAGAACGCCATCTGGTGGAACAGAAAACCACTAATCATTGATTTAGCCTGTTCCCTGATATTTGGCAAACCCAATTTCTTGATAAATCAAGAAAAGCCATCCACGAACGCTTTTCGCGCTTTTTGGTCGCAGTGGTACAGCCTACTCCACGCTGACGAGCGCCAAAAAGCGCGAAACGCGTTTGTGGATGGCCTTTCCTGATTTATCAAGAAATTGGGTTGGCCAAATATCAGGGAACAGGCTAAATCAATGATTAGTGGATTTCTGTTCCACCAGATGGCGTTCTGCCTTCTGTAAAGCAAATGTGCTCCTGGTCAGGATATGCCATTTTTATTTTTGATATTATAATATAAAAATGAGATTTCTGGTAATATTTTATTATTAGAGCCATATAATTATCACTTGATTATTTTGAGAAAACAGAATATTTTTGAGCATTTGATATTGTTCGGTGGTCGTGGCAATAATTAAATAAATTTAGTTGTCAAAAATACTTTAATTGAGCTAAAGGAATATATAAAAAACATAATTTGATAAAATAACTGCCTGACTTAAGGCGTAAGAATAAAAAAATAAAACTTATTTACATAATATACAAAAGGTTTGAGCCGGCCTTGGAGATTTTTTATTTATTTATTTCATCTCAATTTGCAGGTGTTACATTCGAGCACAGCTCGCGAGTCACCTTGTCCAGATTATTTACACATGGCGAGTTCTAATGCTGGAGTGGCCCCCGAACCTTACAGGAGGGCAGTTGTTGGGTGTTTGGCTGTCAGCTAGCCATTGGGTCCAGGTCGTCGGATTCGGTGGCTGAGGTCACCTTGATTTTGTACAATATCTTGTATAGTTGGATTTGATGATTTTTGAAATTGCGTGAATAGTCTTGTCGCAGAGTCTTGATAAATCTCTTCTATATTAGGCTGGTTGAGATCTTCTTTGAGAATTTTGTTTGAAAGATTGAATGGGGCTCCTATAGTGATTCGTAAGCAAATCCTCATGAAGGCATCTATTCTTTTTTATCCGTAGGTGTGATATATTTGCCCCAGACTGGTAGTGCGTACGTGATGATGGGTAGAATACATGTTTTGTACAACGTGAATTTATGCTTTGTTGTTAAATTACTTTTAAAATTAAGCAGGCTTGATAGAGATATTTTGGCTATCTTTGCCTTTCTTATGGTGTTTTGGACATGTAGGTTAAATTTTAATTTCGAATCCAAAGTGACTCCAAGGTACTTGGCATGGTCGGCCCAACTAATAGTGCTTGAGTTTACTGTCAAGTTGGTTTGTGGCTTGAATTTTTTGTTATCTCTTGGGGGAAAAACTATTGCTTGAGTCTTAGTTGGGTTAATGTCTAGTTTCCACTCATCGCACCATTTGATTATGCCATTTAGGTAATTCTGAAGCTGAGTAACCAATAGGTCGACTGATTTAGAGTTAAATAAAATTGCTGTGTCATCTGCGAAGAGCTTTAGTTTACATTTAGAGTGCAGTGGGATGTCATTAATGTAAATATTGAAAAGGTAGGCCCCCCCGAGAATAGAGCCTTGAGGTACTCCAGTCTGGATTGGCTTTGGTTCAGTTATAAAATTTTCTTGCTTGACTGAAAATGTCCTGCCCTGTAGATAATTCTGCATAAAATTGATAATGTCACTTGGAAACTGGTGTTTTGTGAGTTTCTTTATAAGGCCATTATGCCAAACTTTATCAAATGCTTTCGCAAAATCTAGAAAGACAGCACCTACCACTTCCTTGTGGGATCTTCTTATCTGGATGTAGTCCATAACTGCAATGAGTTGGTGAGTTGTTGAATGCCCCCTTCTAAATCCGAATTGCTACGGGATGATGAAGTTAGAGTTGTCCAAGTACCTCTGAAGTCTACGTAGAATAATTCTTTCGTAAATTTTGCCGATGGTGGGGAGGAGGCTGATAGGTCTTAGATCTTCAGGGGATTTAGCGGATATTTTTGGAATTGGAATTATGATAGCATGCTTCCAGACTTTGGGGTAGTAACACAAGTGTAGTGCGGCGTTGAAAACTCCAGCTAGAAATACAATCCATTTGATGGGAAGATTCTTGGCCATTTTCGGAGTGATATTGTCATGGCCAGGAGGTTTGTGGTTAGCTAAGTATTTAATCACTTCCTTGACTTCATTTGGTGTCGTCATTGTGAGCATTTTTTCTTGTTGGTGATTATAAGTTATGTTTGGTTGGTCTTCTTCTTTTTCCTTGGAGAACTGGTTGGAGAAGTGTTCTGCAAGTTCATTTCCGATTTCTTTGTCGGTCAATAAGGTTTTGCCGTACTAAATTTGAGATCCTTTCCGTTTTTTTCCTGATAGGTTTTGTTTTTCTCCAGAAGTCCTTTGGGCTTGATTCAATCTTGTGTATGAATTGATTCCAGTTCTCGGTGGAGTCAGATTTGAGGGCTTTGTTAACTTTTCCCTGTAGGTTTAAATAAATGGCTCTATGGGCTGGATCCCAGGTTGCTTGCCATCTCTTACGAGCTTTATTCTTTTCTTTTTATCAAGGCCTTGGTCTAAGGGTTCTGTTTTGATGAAGAGGATGATATAACCGTGTTTTTTGAGAAGCTGTTGTAGATTTTATCATTTAGTATGGTCACTGCTGAGTCAA
The DNA here is from genome assembly GCA_030710605.1 of Cordylochernes scorpioides. NCBI lineage: Eukaryota > Metazoa > Arthropoda > Arachnida > Pseudoscorpiones > Chernetidae > Cordylochernes > Cordylochernes scorpioides. Next base: position 11,794,362 of record CP092863.1, read on the forward strand.
TATTGGCTTCCGTTTTCAAGGGTACTCTAGGAGGCGTACTGGAAATTAAGTCTTGATGGAAGTGAACCCAGTTAGTGAGTCGGCAAACCCTAGTCGTGAATTCATCCTTCGGGCAGGTCAGCTCTAGGATTACTGGGAGGTGATCTGAAGATAAGGCATCCAGGGTCTTAATCCTCGAAGTTCAGGGGATGTTTCTAAGAATTGCGATGTCTAGAAAGTCTGGATTTCCCAAAGGACTGTAGTGCGTGGGTGAAGAAGGTGCGACAATGTCCAGGTTTTCTTTTTCAGAAAAATTATGAAGCACGGTTCCACTATTATTGGAGGTTCTTGAGCCCCAAAGAGGGTGCTTGGAGTTCCAGTCTCCTGCAGCGATTACTGATTGATTATTATCTAACAAGAGATTCAGATCTTCCTCCAGGAGTGGTAGATCGGGTTTCTTATAGATTGACGATATCTGCACTACTGCCCTTCCATCTGGTTTCATTAGAATTGTGGTGTTTTCCATGTTAAATGTTTGAATCAGCACTTTTATATATTTAAGATAGTTTTTTAGAATTATTGCCGTTCCACCGCCCCTTCCAACGATTCTATCGTCTCTTATTGTCTGATAGTTTCTGAGTTTGAGGTCGACAGATGGTTTTAAGTGTGTTTCACTGAGCAGTGCCATGTCTATTGAGTTTTCTTCTAAAAACTGTAGGAATTATTCTTTTTTGAGTTTGATTCCGTTGCAATTCCAGAAAACGATTTTTAAAGGTAATTTGCCTTTCATTGTAAGAAGGTTTTGATAATTTATAATAACTTTTCGCACAGTTCCCTGGTGTCAGAACGAGTAGTTTTCTTTTTTGCAGTTTCAGCGTAACTTGCCTTTTGTTTTTCAACAGTTGCTTCTTCTGTTTTAGTGAAGCTTGCTTGAGGTATGGTGTTAGGGGAGTTTTGTCTGGGAGGCTTTAGCTGCTGTTGTTGTGGCTTCGGAAAATTTGGGCATCCGCGGTAATTGGCTGTGTGCGCCTCTCCACAGTTAGCGCACTTTGGTGGGAGCTGTTTCGAGTTTCTTGGACAATCCTTCGAATGGTGTTCTTCAGCACACTTGACGCATTTGGGCTTCAAAAAGCAGTTTAGCTGGCCATGCCCAAAACCCTGGCAGTTAAAGCATTGGGTCACTCGTTTTGTAGTCCTGAATGATTCCACGACTATTTTTTGATAAAGTATTTCGGTTATTCCATAAATTCGTTTATTTTGTTCATTTTTCGGTAGCTCTACTAGGACTATATTCATCGGTATTTTGGTCGATTGTCTATGAAGTCTTTTGACAATGACCTCAGTGAAGCCCATTGAGACCAGTTCAGTTACGACGTCTTCTTCTTTGAAGGCTGCTGATACCCCCTTCAATACCACTTTCAGAGGTTTTTCCTCCTGTAGTCTGTAGGAATATCCTTCATTATTTTTCTGTACATATTCCCTGATTTTTTGAAGTCGCCTATGTGTTTCGATTTAATTATGTGCTTTTTGCCAGAAATCGTGACTTGGAATGGTTCCATGCACAAGTCTTTTAGTTCTTGGCAAAGAAGCTTCCAATCTGCTACATTTTCTACAATAACAGGAGGAATTCTCGGTTTTTTCACGTTAGTGACTGTGGTCCATGGGCCATCGTTGTCGTTATTTTCTTCATCGTCTTGCGGTGGGTGAGCTGCGTTCATTTGTTGAGAAACTCCAGTGGCGGGACTTTATTCGTCGATGTCCATTCTAGGCGTCTTCAGGTTACGCTCGCTCCTCTCTTCTTTGATTGAACCGTTTCCTCAAGTTTATACTCGATTCCACATTTGTCTAGGATCTTCGTTATTAAGGAGGCTTCGATTATGCATAGTTTCTCGCCGGTTGGTCCGATCGACGATCAGTGTATGTATGTGTGTATCTATGTCGGCTATACACGTCCACAATACGTAACTAATCTGACTGAAATTTTAACAGTATATAGAGTAGAATCTGGAAAAACTTATAATGAAAATTTCAGGTCTCTATCCCGAATATTCTTCGAGTTATTTGCAAATTGCATTGCAAATTTGCCTTTTCGCTCGCAAGCAGCGCCTCTAGCGGTGAAGATGGGAGGTAATTTCAGCTGACCTAATGTACATGTAAAACGTGTTTTGACAGGACATAGAGAAAAATCTGGAAAATATATTTATCGGATTTTTAGCCAATAAAAATTTAAATTGACAGGTTCTGGGCATTAAAAGTTGTTTTTTAGTCAGAAAATGATGATGACAATATTGCTGTATTATGTTTGATTATCAGATACAAAATTATATCGGGAAAAATTCCAAAAGGCAGAGACCACGGGTGAAACCAGTTCATTTTTTTGTACGCAGGAACAAAATTCTAACAGAAAAACATTCATTCAAGCAAAAAACAAAAGCCAGATCATCTTTCTATAAAAATATCGCTTCTCAGACACAAAGTTTGGAGCGGGACGTTTCACAAGAGTGACATCCACGGCGCCAATTTATAATTGTAACGAATAGTATTTGAAAATCAAAATAATATAATTTTCAAAAAGCGTTGTGAAAATTTACATTTTTATTTTTATATTTTAAAAACACACAAAGTTTGGAGCGGGACGTTTCACAAAAGTGACATCCACGGTGCCAATTTATAATTGTAACGAATAGTATTTTAAAAATATATATTTAATCGGGTAAAACCCGGGCGTTGCCCGGGTCATTCGGCTAGTATTCTAATATAACATACATATATTACCTGACCCTGGTGAGTTTTTATGATTTTTGCATATTTTGAGAGATAATATTTTTATATATTTTAAAACATAATGTACGTATATCCTTACACCCGGGTGGTTATATATTTTATTATTGCATTATTGAAGAAAGTTAATAATTTAAAATTTGACTAAAATATCTAATTCTCTCTGAATCTACATTTTGGCAATGTCTGAAAAAACAGGATTTCATTAGAAGGAGAATCTCTATTGAATTTCTTTTTCTAGAGATTAAAGCCTAATTTTCACAAGCAAATAAGTTGAAATATTTTTGAATCAACGGCATAAATATATATATATATAATATTTCTGTAATTAAAATAATATAATTTAAAATATATCTCAGGACAACTAAAACCTTATATAATAAAATAAGGTGCATGAAGTCTCAGGTGGCAAACTTTGCTGAAAAAAACTAACTTTGAAAACCTATCTAACATTCGATATATATGGGGCCTACAAAATTATACCATTAATATTATAATTTATAAAATGCTAAGAATGAAGAGAAAAAGTTTTCTTTATTAAAATATATACAATATATAATATATATATGTCATAATTTGTATATAATTGTATGCCTCCCCGACCCACTATGCATGTACAATGTATGATTTTCAAAGATTTAATAAAGCATAAGGTAACTGGAGGAAAGAAAGTGGCAACAAGACATAGGAAGCAGGCTAAAAGCGGGCACAAGTATTAATAACGTCACAGTTAACCTTCTGACCCCGGAAACCCTGCGAGCTAAGTTTAAACCAATATTTCCGGACAAGACAGGACGTATCTGGTGACCAGAAGTTATAAAAGTTTGAGAGACGCCCAATTTCCGGAACAAGACCGGACGTATTTGACAACCACGGAAGTAAATAGAGTCGAACTAACACCCGATACTTCCTATCAGGCCGGGCATATCTTTCACCAAAGAAAGTCGCCGGTCCAATTAGAAAGATCCACTAAGTAGGTCAACCAATAGGAAAACGGGCACGTCCCATCCTTCGACCAATGGGAAGGAAGACGACTCGTGGTGTTAAATCGAGAAGTAAGAATTGTCAGTAACGATTTGGCTCTCATAGGAACAACACCTACAGTAGCGACTTGGCTCCCACCGAGTTCGGATCAGTAGAGTTTTGGCTTCCAACAAGGTGACATCGGCTCTGGACCTCTCTCCCTCTGCTCATCCCGTAGCTAAGTACAATCACCACCATGTGATCAGATAATTAACAATCAAAACTCGCTCCGCCTTCTCAAGCTTTCTTTCCTCCAACCCAGTTGCCTTTTATTTTCAAACCCCATCACGTGTCCTGATTATTCCTAACTGTGTGCTTCACTTGCCACTCAACGACTGCGCTTCAACCAATCCTCACCATTCAAATCGAACAATAAGAAATTCCGCAACGATATTGTCACAGAACGGTTAAGTCGACAGGATTCTACAACAGTGTAATACATCAAATATTGCAGTGTAATAACTTTGGATTATATTACATAGAGTCGACAGGATAAAGATATTATGGAGCTTAATCAGGATCAAGGTGGAAATTAGCCCAGACACCAGCAAATCAAACGGCAATGACAAACCCAGCGGAAAAGAAGCGGGCAAGAAGAGAGGCGACCAGGCGCCTTCTAGCGGCCATCATATGGCAGATGACCGTGGCCCTCCGACGTGTCAACGCCCCGCAAAGTGAGACGGAATTCCGGAGCGCCATTCCCCGGGGAGGACGACGGACACAACCCCCGCCAACCCCAGGCGAGTGTCACCAAGGCCGGACACCGACCACCGAGGAGTCATCCACCGCCATGCCGTACACCGTCCCCGAAACCAATCCGCGCGATCCGGGACAGCACAAACGATCCCAAAACGATATTCCAGTACCGAACTTCACTTCAATTTCGCGGACGGTGCGAGCAGTCCCGAGCCCCAAGCCAACCACCCCAAACCAAGGCATCCCAGAGGAGACCTGTTGAACTGAGGTAGGCACCCACCCTATGGCGTCAAGAAATTGACTTTGGACTCATAGCTAAACCTACCTACCCCTTTAATCATGTATCTAACCTTGTACTCAATGAATGCACGCACGGGCTAGGCCAAACCTGTCCGAAAGGACTTGCATTGCAACCAAATTTGTCACACAGGACAACCCTTGCCTGCATTCATTGACCCCACTACCATGTTTATCACTCAACCCAATTACCAGTACTATATGCCCTCAAATACAAGCCACAACGGCTTCAACCCTCACCATGCCCAAAAAAACGTGTCAGTACAGCTCACACACTTACCACACAAAATCCATGCATGACCATACGTCGCCACGCCATAAAAATGTACCTCACAACAATCCCACAAACGTATTTAGCAACAATCACGACATTCGCAACAACAATACACCGACAACATCCATCCAAAGGACGGTTTTCACGCTAACAAACACGCACAACCCGCCCAACAAGCGCGACACTCGCGCCAAAAGACGACAACCACCAACAAACGCATGCACCGTCGTTAGTAACAATCATCTCGTCTACCCAAAACACTAAAAAAATGTTCACCTTAAAAGGTGCCATATACACTAACAATAGAAATTTCGATATATGACTTTAATAAATTTGTTGTTCATAGTGAGAACAGGTTAGATTTTGTACAAACAAGGACTTCGCGTGACACCTTTTCATTCACAATTTTTTTTTTCGATTCGTGTCACAGGTCACCCCACAAAACTTCATTTCAGGCCACAGACGCCTTTCACCACGCCTGTGACACGTCTCCACTCAACACGTGTTCACGTCGTAAGCCTCATTTTCACTCAATTCCACTCTAATATCACTGAATAGCATTTTTTACTAAAGTCACAACGACCATTCGATTTAATAAATGGATACAACATCCGGCTTTTCAAAATACAAATAACGTCGAACTTACACCAACTCATCTCTTCACAGTGTATTGGCAGACCATAACACATGACACAAGACATCGTCAAACAAGTAAAACCCACAAACAAAACAAAATTTCGTACACAAAACATATCACACACACAACGCAACCAATGCCGAAAGTAAAAGATTCAATTAGAAAAAAACAATTAGGCGTGCACAAAGTCAATTAGGCCGACAGGAAACGTAGAAGCGAGGCAGATATCTTCTCGCGAAGAAATAAAGACGTCGCCATGACTCCAATTACGTGCAAACAGTGGGTGGGTAAGTTTAGGCTGGACCCCGCTCCCCCGCACGCCTCATTTCCGGATCCAATTACTTCGGGACCCTTGTTTCTGCCCGACACACCCCACTTCCGTATCTCTAATTACAATGAGAAGGTCCCCTATTGAGGTCAACTGGGAACCTCTCTATGCCACCGATTTTGGATTCCAATTCGAGTTTGCGCATTGATTTTTACCTTACAATTCCACACCCACAAAACGACACACATTTCTTACACAACAGACTTCTAACATTTTCCACAACACACACGCAGACAAAAAATATAGGGCATAATTGAGCAATTAAAACATCTAGATCAGGGCATATAGGTACAAAAGGGTTCAATTCAATACATTTTATTGTTTATACATTAATCACTTTTACTATTTTTCAATTAAATTCAAATTATTTAACCAATTAACAACTTATACAAATTATTATCATTTTTAATTATCAATTATCATTCTATTTACCACTTAGCTTATATTACCATAACTTCAATTATCAACGAAAACTCATTGGTTTTCGGTTAAACTAAAAACATTAAATCATCTTTTATTGTTGAAACCTTTTTATTTTTCATTCTTCATTTTTTTTTCTCCAAGTACTCAACTTTGATTTCGCTCAACCACTTTTTATTTTATTTTGATTTCAAAACACCTTATTATTTTTCATATTAATCATTTTCATTATTTTCTCTCAATTAAAATTTAAATATATAATCAATTTATCAATTTATTCAACTTATTATCACTTTTAATCATTAATTATCATTTTTTTTCCAATTAGTTTATATTATCATAGTTGCAAATCAACGAAAACTCATTGGTTTTCTTTTAAAATTGGATATTATATTTTATTTTGATTTACAAAAACATTCTTTTTTTTTCCTATTTCTTTTTTCCACCATGCTACAAAACATTTATTTTTTTTTTCCAACATGCAACCAAGCACTCACTTTGATTTCTTCCAACTTTTTATTTTTATTTTTATTTTTGATTTCTCAAAAGACCTTATGAAATTTCCTCGATTTCTTTTCTCAAAATTCGAGCAAAAATTAGTTAGGCATTTTTCTTTTTCTTTTTTCACCATGCAACAAAACATTTTTTTTCCCTCACCATGCAACCAAACCTTTACTTTGATTTCGTCCAACTTTTTATTTTTATATTATTTTTTATTTCTCAAAAGCCCTAATAGAACTCCCTCGAATTTTTTCCAATTTCGAGTAGAAATTAGTTAGGCGCATTTTCTTTTCTTTTTAATCCACTATGTACCATAGCATTCATTTTGATTTCTTACAATTAAAAAATTTTTTGATTTCTATTAATTATACTCAACCTATATCATCAACACCATTCTATTTTACTTCTTATATCGCCACCAATGCTTGTATATAGACTCATCAATACCCACAACTAATTTTCCCACAAAATTATTTTTCACTTTACAGAATTCTCTCAGGCTAACCCCTTCTTGAATTCTTCACATGTAGGGGGCGCATCTGTCATAATTTGTATATAATTGTATGCCTCCCCGACCCACTATGCATGTACAATGTATGATTTTCAAAGATTTAATAAAGCATAAGGTAACTGGAGGAAAGAAAGTGGCAACAAGACATAGGAAGCAGGCTAAAAGCGGGCACAAGTATTAATAACGTCACAGTTAACCTTCTGACCCCGGAAACCCTGCGAGCTAAGTTTAAACCAATATTTCCGGACAAGACAGGACGTATCTGGTGACCAGAAGTTATAAAAGTTTGAGAGACGCCCAATTTCCGGAACAAGACCGGACGTATTTGACAACCACGGAAGTAAATAGAGTCGAACTAACACCCGATACTTCCTATCAGGCCGGGCATATCTTTCACCAAAGAAAGTCGCCGGTCCAATTAGAAAGATCCACTAAGTAGGTCAACCAATAGGAAAACGGGCACGTCCCATCCTTCGACCAATGGGAAGGAAGACGACTCGTGGTGTTAAATCGAGAAGTAAGAATTGTCAGTAACGATTTGGCTCTCATAGGAACAACACCTACAGTAGCGACTTGGCTCCCACCGAGTTCGGATCAGTAGAGTTTTGGCTTCCAACAAGGTGACATCGGCTCTGGACCTCTCTCCCTCTGCTCATCCCGTAGCTAAGTACAATCACCACCATGTGATCAGATAATTAACAATCAAAACTCGCTCCGCCTTCTCAAGCTTTCTTTCCTCCAACCCAGTTGCCTTTTATTTTCAAACCCCATCACGTGTCCTGATTATTCCTAACTGTGTGCTTCACTTGCCACTCAACGACTGCGCTTCAACCAATCCTCACCATTCAAATCGAACAATAAGAAATTCCGCAACGATATTGTCACAGAACGGTTAAGTCGACAGGATTCTACAACAGTGTAATACATCAAATATTGCAGTGTAATAACTTTGGATTATATTACATATATATTTTAATAAAGAAAACTTTTTCTCTTCATTCTTAGCATTTTATAAGCCATTAAAGAGAAATTTCGTGATTTTCGTTTTAATATTATAATTTATTTACACACTTTTTAGATAATATGGCAGACCTGAACATCGTAAATTACAAATGGATAATAAGTAATAAGGAATAGTTTCACACTATGATAAGCACTAAACCACACTTTTGATAAATTATCTTAAAAACTGGTGGTGAAGATGAAGGATTATGATCTTTTAAAACCCATCAGAGAGAATGAGAGAGAAGACTGCTACCTACTGACATACACACACAATCACACGCACCCCCCCAATTTTCGCCACCAGGCGGCCAGACTGAGTGGACGTGTTTTGCATCGCTCCGCATTTTCCGGTAAATATACTTTAAATTTGTTTTAACTTGTATATTATATATTTTGAAATAATTTAAATTCAGTTTATTTTTAAACATATTAAATTTTGAAATTATATATTAATATTGCTAAATCTTTTGGATCAAATCAAACACTTTAAATATCGCTAACAATTCATTAATATTTTACGCTGTCAATAGATATGCAAAACAATGAATGCGTTAATATTAGACAGGTTGGATGAATTATGTAAATATTTTGTAGACAAATTTGATAAAAATCAAAAAACGTTGAACAAACAAGATATTGGATATGTAAAAAGTACAACAAAACAGCTAAAGGATAGTGTATTAGAATTAGTGAAACTAGAACAGAGTTTAAATGGAATTGGGGAATGTATGCAGAAAAATTATACCGACATTAGAAACGATTTATCCCAAATAGTAAAACAAAACAGAAACAAGGACTCGTATGCAGAGGTGTTAAAATATGGGGAAGATAAATTTATTCAAAAAGATAAGCAAATTACTGAGGAACAAACTATCATAATAACTGCCAATGAAGGTCAAAACATCTCACAGGTACAACAAAAGGTGAATGATAGTATAAAAGTTTTACGACAGGAGGGAAATAAAATCAGATTTAACAAGGTATTTAATACTAGGAAAGGTACAGTAATAAAATTGCCTAAAGATCAAGATATAGATCGAATGATAGAAAGTTTTACTAAGCATGATGATCTAAACCAATGCAGTAAAATATACAAGCCAAAACTAAGAGATCCAAATATAATCATAAAATCAGTCAATAAGATGACCAACTTGGCTAATTTATCGACAACGTTATGTGAGATGAACCCTGAACTTTCTCAACTCAGTGAAGAGATCAAAGTGCTATTTCCAATGAAAACCAACAGAGCAGAGCAAGATGTAGTACTGAGGGTTTCACCTAGAGTCTACCAAATTATGAAGAGAAATGGGAAAATTTACACGGATATTCAACGATGCGATATTAAAGATAAAATATTAGTGAATCAATGTCAGAACTGTTTTCTATTTAATCCTAATCATAAGAGGAATAACTGTCCCAATCCCAAAAAATGTATTAAATGTGAAAAAGAGGGAGAACACGAATGCTCGACTACAATTAAATGCTGCAACTGCGTCAAACATCCACATTTTAGAAATAGAGATTTGGAGCATAAACCGAATAGTCAAGACTGCCCAATCTATAAAAAAGAGATGCAAATTATAATACAAAGAACAGACTATTCTACACATATAGAAGATGCGGGCCAATAAAAAATATTCCAGAAGGTATGGGCCGAAAACTATATATTGACAAAATCAAAATTATTCAACAAAATACTAGAAAAAGCAAAAATTGCATAAATGAGCTTTGTGCATCTGATGAAATTAGAAATGCAGATATAGTAATGATACAAGAACCTTATATAATCAAAGAGGAGGTAATATTTCCAGGACCTTGTACAAAATATCAATTGATGAACAGTCCCAATATAAATACGGCAATAATTGTAAGAAATAGCACCTTAAAAATTCAATTAAGTACAGAATTCACTAACTCATTCGCTACAACTATAACCATACAAACAAAAAGTAAGAAAATATATCTTTCCAACATTTATATACATCCGAATTCAATGAAAAGTGAGCACGAGGAATTTATGAAGAAGTTAATTAATACAAATTTACATATACCGGTGATAATTTGCGGCGATTTCAATGCCAGAGCTCCGTTATGGTATGATATCAGGAAAAATTATAATGGACATAGACTGATCCCTATCATAGATGAAATAAACTTAATTATCCATAATAATAAAACTTTCACGTGTCGTGATGCAAGTGTGATTGATCTCACACTAACAAATAAACAGGCAATTACGGCGATCAGAAATTGGAAGACGCAGCAAATATCGCAAATTTCAGATCATGTAGCTATATCTTTTGAAATATATATAAACGAACAATTTAGTTCAGAAAAATATTATTCCACTTGGAAATTTAATGAGAAAAATGCGAACTGGTTAAGTTTTAGTCAGAGAATTAACAGTACTGAACGAGAAAAAATTGAAAACTTACTAGACATAGTGGAAACACCAGAAATGATTGATCAAACGGTAAAAGAACTTACGAACATACTGATTGAGGCAGCACATAATTCACTCAAAGTAAATAATAATATGACAACAAAAAATAATATTAGTAATAAGTGGTGGAATACGAATTTACAGCTTCTAAAGGATCACTGTCATTATCTTAGGAACTGTTACTATAGAAACAAAAATTGCCCTAATCATATTAAACAATACTATAAAAGCATACGAAATAAGTATTTACGGGAAATAGAAAAAGCTAGGAAAGCATCCTGGAGAATTTTTCTGGAGGAAAACAAATCGAACAACCCTTATGGAAACTTATATAAGGTGTATAAAAACATCAAAAGTGGATCTAATCGGAAGAGAAATATGCAAATTTTGGAGGGTAATACTGATATGGAATGTTTGCAGAAGGGTGAGGAATTATTGAATAACTTATTTCCAGATGATAAATGTGAAGAAGATACAAACATCCATAAAAGTATAAGAAATTATAATTTAAAACTACTCAATAAAGAAAAATCGATGGTTATGATTACTGAAGTTAACGACTTAATTGACAAATTAAATCCAAAGAAATCTCCCGGAATAGACAACATCTCTAACAACATGATAAGGCACACTAAACAATTTATAGCTCCTATATTGGTGAAACTATTTCAAAAATGTTTGGACCTACAATACTATCCTGCTGAATGGAAAAGAGCAGAGGCAATAATTATTCCGAAACCTGGAAAAACTGATTTTAATAACTATAAAAATTATAGACCTTTATGTCTTAATTCCAACATTTCTAAAATATTTGAAAAAATAATTAATAATAGAATAATAAAATATTATGAAGTTTTTAATTTACTAAGTGATCGACAACATGGCTTTAGAAGATCGAAATCTACTATTACTGCACTAACTGAAATAATAAAAATTGCGTTAGAACATAAAACAAGAGAATATGCAGCAATAATTGCAGTGGATATTAGTGCAGCGTTTGATAATGCATGGTGGCCGGCCTTGATGAAAAGACTAGATGAAGATGGTGTGCAGGCTTCAACGATAAAACTTCTACAATCATACTTTGATAATAGAAGAATAAGATTTAGATTTTCCTCAACTGAAATTAATAAGAAACTAAGTAAAGGATGTCCACAGGGAGGACCACTGTCTCCCACATTATGGAATATTCTTATTAATGAGATACTGAATAATAGTCTGGATGATAATTGTGAAACAATAGGATATGCAGATGATATTACGTTAATATGTTGGAATAAAACTCCTGAACAACTAAGAAAGACAATAGATAATGTATTAAGAAAAATCAATAAGTGGTGTGAAAGTCGTAAATTAAAATTGTCAGATGAAAAAACAAAAATATTAAATTTATATAAATGCAATAGCGATATAATAGTCTCAGGTAGCAAGTTAATTAAACCGGTTGAAGAACTTAAGATCCTAGGAGTGACTATTAAAAATCACCGAGTCAGAAGCAAACTGGACTTTACGCCTCACGTTAATGAAATGATCATAAAAGTAACTAGAGCTAGTGGATACCTATTTGGCCTGACAAAGAAAGCATGGGGTCTAGACTTTAGACGAAGACTGATTTTTGTATAAGACATTATATCGAAGTACAATTACTTATGGTTATTCAGTATGGTATCCATTCATAAACAAAAAGTCTAAGGACAAACTAAATTCTCTTCAATATAAAATATTAAAACATTGTATACAGGCCTACAGTACAACATCATCGGACTGTACACACATACTTGCACAAGTCCCCAAACTTACTGATTATATTGAATCTAACATGTTGAAAACCGAAATAAATTACAACCGATTTGACTCTTCAAGTAGGAATATAATTTCTAATTATATAAGGGAAAAAATGCAGAAATACTATGAGAAGACTAATACCATTTTCAAGTCCTTCTTCACTGACTCCCAAATACCCAAATATGTCAAGCCAAATTTTTACAGTGTCCAATTTTTTACTGGACACGGTAACTTTAGATCATATTTGTACAAAGTCAGAAAGACGGATTCGCCTAAATGCTCATGTGGTGCAGAAGAAGAAAATCCTGTACATATTCTAACGGACTGTCGACTTGTAGAGGACTTGAGAGTCAAAAATCAAATAAATATAAATTGTCTAAATCAAATAGTTAATAATAGATATATGTATATAAATTTTAATAGATTTTGTAGAATGTTTTTTAGTAATAGATAGCCTGGGCTGTAATAACTGATATATAGTTATATGCTGTAAATAGCTCTAAATTTCTGTTCTTATCTGTGATGTTCACTAATATTCATTATAGGGTAATTAAATCGTTAACTAACTGACAAATATGTTAATAATTTCTATTATATAATAACTAAAATCATATTAATAATTACTGTAAATAAGCTCCCAAACTTGTGTATGCATGCAAATATCCAAGACGGATATCGCGTGCTTTGTAAATGATAATAAATAAATAAATTTTAATTGTAAACTATTGAGACTTAAAGCAAAATTATCTCTCCTGAGATTCAAAACTAACTAAATCATTGAAACCTTATTTTAATAAACTGGGATTTTAAAAATCTATATTCCAAAAGGTGGCAACTCTATATTTCATTCTCAATTAAAAATACCAATGTTTAATCACGAATACAAGTTGAATATCTGAAACATAAAAAGTTTGGTTAGGATTTATATGGAAAGAACCCAGTTATGATTAACCTTTTAAATATATATTTATATATTTTTAGATGTGGCGCTGAGTTTGTTGTTGTCACACAATAATATGTTATAATACATTGATAAAGGTTGGCGTTCAGCCAACGGATATTTTGATCCAATATATGCCTTAAAGATTTATTTATGGATTGCTCTATTTTCAAAAAATATATATGAAAGGTTTTCATATATATAGTTTTTTTCGAATATATATAAAAAAGTAAAATATTTTGGTAACAAGAAATTTGATAAAATTTCCAATTCTGAGCTTCATGAGAGATTGAATATCTTCAATGAATATTCTCTCTCCATGATGTTTACAATGGGATTTCTCGCATTCTGATAAAAATATAGCTAAACCCTTTTCTTAATATCCAAAGTGGTCAATTTACATTCAAATCTGTTTTTGGATATAACTACAGGAATATACTTTGTTTACACTTGAAGATTTTGACATAACTAAAAATAATATTTTAATCATGCATATATGTTTTGAATACATATCCAAATTCTGCATTTCTCAATGATTTATTGAATTAAATGAATTTATATTATGATATAATATTATAAAATATATTGAACATTACTATGTATATCATTGAAATTCCTTAAAACATAGAGTTTCGTTCTGTATTTTAATATTCAAATATTTTCATATTGTGAAATATAATTTATAAAAAAGCAACTCACCAAAATATAAGGAAAAATAAAATTTATTTTATAAACCTCTTGAAAATATCAGGAAGGTGAGTTATTAGAATTGTAAATAACTTAGGCTGGAAAAGAGAGAAAAAAAAACTTTACATAACCCACTGTATTTCGATGTTAACTGATATAATGGTAATTGTTGTTACAATCCTGATTTTATAGCCGTTATTGATCTTTAAAACAATATCAAAGCCTTATTTGAATGTTGTGTAGAATATAAATTTTTTGATTTGCTCCAGAAATTCAACTGATTATTGGGAAAATATTTCGTTGTGGTAACAGGGAAATAAAGTGTTGCTAAGCTTCGCCGTAGAAATTTTTAATCAAATTCTATCTGTTCTAAAAGAGGCACAATGCTTTTTGTTTATCACACTGGTACAGAAATTACTCTTGGAGATAAAGAATGGGACACAGAGGAAGCCACCTCTATACTTATGTGCCATAGCCTGAAGCCCAGAATAATCAGAATGGTATTTTTGTAAATCCGAATTTACTCCAACTTATGCTATACATAGATATCTGTAGAGGTACATGCATATAATTTCAAGCTATTGCATCGAGCAAAGCTTAATAATATTTAATGATAATATTTAAACATAACACATTTTTTGCTAGTAATTTTATTTTTTATTTAGTATCATCAAATCAGACGCAAATGCCAGTAAATTTATTTGGTACAAATTTTATCGATAGATGGCATTTGAACTTATAAATTTAATTTACTAATATATATATTTGTTATTAAATCATATTTGTGGAAGATCTTTGCTCGACGCAATACCTTGAAATTATATGTATGTACCTCTACTGACCTATAAGTTTATGAATGACAATTTTATTTATTTGATACATATTAATGGAAATTTTTCCAGAAGGATATTGATTTGTAAAAAGAAAGATCTCTTCCATTAAAATACACTCTAACACTATTAACCGTCTATTGAAACTTGCGGAGTCTCTCTCTCTCGTCGGTGAGAGACAAATCCACGAAACAAGATTTCGAAAATAAAGAGCGCTGACCTATATACCATGATTTCCAAATTTCGTCAAAGTTTGTGTTGTGGCTTTATCTCTTTCCCGACTCGACTAGTTGGCAAGAGAGTTAGAAGCTGGCTATCAGTTTTAGCTTCTCATTAAAGGAAGAGATGAACTTTCTCTCTCTCTTTATATACGTCATTATTATCATCCCAGAAATTTTTGAATTTGTATTTTGTTCAGAGAATTACCTTAGCAACATCACATGCTAAATATGTCCTGAGCATATGTTGAATATTTTGTTGAATATCGTGGAGCTAAAAAATCAAAGCTCGCTTAGACTTGCCAACATTTTTACAATACTTTATTTCAATAGAATAAAGAGAGAGATAATACCTGACATTTAGTTTTATCATTTATTTAGCGGCATATTTGTTGTGTTGAGTGATCCACGTTTATAGATACAACATATGAATTATGATGTGTGCAGAAATGAAAAATTATTGCAACTAATTAATCAAGGTTTATTCAGAAATTATTTTAGAAATGGCTGAAGTAGCCAGAGTAGTGGATCAATTCAGTGTGGTGGTCCACCACGTAGAACAGGAAAGGATGGTCCACCTTCACTGTAGCGTGATGTTCATGGCGGCCATGGTGGTGGTGGTGATGGTGGTCGTAGTCATAGCTGCTGGGATCCTCCAGCTCGAAGTAGGCCCGGTGACCCACCTGGGACACGGACAGGTCCCCAGAGGACAGTCCAGAGAAGTCTGCTCCCTCCTCAAACATATAGTGGTAGCCAGCAGACTTGAAGACATCAGACAGAGGCTGGTAGTAGTCTAGACTGAAGTGGGGAAGGTGGACCTCCACGTCAGTGTGGTGCATCTGAGACCAGATGTGGTTGTACTCCTTGTAGGAGAAGTGCTCTCTGATCTGGCCCAGACTGCTGTAGTGCTCTGGGACAACTACCAATAGACTGAGCTCATCGTTGTCTTGGAAGGGGATGCGGACTGCTCTGTACTCCTGGGAGTAGTAGTAGTCCATGGGACCTCTCAAGGTCCAGAAGGGCACCTGGCTGTCATGGTCCCCATAGCTGTGGAACTGGCCAGTAAAGGACTTTCCAGTGTGGTACTTCAGACTACCTCCATAGAAAGCAGCACTCAGGTAGTACAGGCGGGTCTGGGGTTCCAGCTCCTGCTCCAGGTACTCGGGGAACTTACCGTTGGACTCGGACTTCACATATTCGTTGATCTCGCGTCTGACCTCTTCGTTATTAGAAAAGTCAACATGGTGCACGGGAGTCTGGTAGTAGCTCTGGATTAGATATTGGTAAGAGTCCTGAATGGAGTAATCTTCATGGATATAGACTCCATAGGCCCAGGTATAGTCATTGTGCTGTTGGTAGTAATCCTTGTAATATTGGTGCACGTTGTCGAAACCATCATTGCCAAAGGTCTTCGAGAAGTCCTGGGCAGTTTGGCCGCGAGCCCCAGCATAGATCATGGCCAGCGAGGTGGAGATGGCCAGCGGGGAGTAGACAGCGTTGTCATCATGTCCACCATAGTAGGGGTGGAGCTGGAAGGCCAGGCGGTTGGTGAGTCGAGCGAGCTGGGTCCAGTCACCACCGTGGTGGGTGCTGGCGGCCACGAGGGTCACCGCGGTTGTCAGTAGAATGGCCAACTTCATCCTGGAATTAAAAAATTATCAAATAGGAAATTATTATTATATATTAATTATCATATAATAAATTTAATTATATATATTCATTCTCTCTCAAATATCCACCAATTTTTATATTTAAAAACCTTTTGAATTATCACAAAATATTGCAAAAATGAATGAAGCTATGTAATGGTAATATATTTTATATAATAAAAGTATAAAAATGATTGAATATTTAACTTTTCAGTGAAATTGTATAACCTTTCAATTTGAATTTTCATATTAAAACGCGAAACATTGAATATATTTTTATTTGTGAAAAATAATTTAAAAGAATAAATACATAATATAGGTTAGGTGTTGATAAAAACAAATTAGGCATATCCTGACCACTAACATAAGCGTTTTTCAGTTGGCAGAACGCCAAATAGTGGAACAGAGAAATTAACTAAATCAAAGAAAAACTAAAAGGTTGAATCAATGTTTAGTTGATTCCTATTCCACTAGATTGCCCTCTTCCATCTAAAAAACGCTTATGTTAGTGGTCAGGATATGCCAATTTTTTTTTCGAATTTTTATCCAAATAACCGCAGTAATAAAAATGATCCCTAAAATATAAAAAAGAAAAAAGAGAGGGATAGACAAGTAAAGAGAGAGAGAAAGATATGGAACGCTTCACGATTTTGTGTGTCATCCTTGCGAAGGGACCCTGCTAATCGTCTATATATCATTCTAATTTGAGTATATGTACCGCCAAAAAGCGTGTACATGTAGCGTGAGAGAGAGAGTGATAGACAAATATATATATATAGAGAGAGAAAGATGATAGACAAATAGGTAGAGAGGAGAGCTAACAAGTAGAGAGGGGGATATAAACAAGTAAAGATAGACAAGTAGGGAGAGAGGAGAGTTAACAAGTATAGAGGGGGGTATAGACAAGTAGAGAGATAGATAAAGGATAAACAAGATAGGGATAGACAAGACAAGAGAGGGAGATGACAAGTAGAGAGAGAGGGGGGTGGACAAGTAGTAGAGAGGACCACCAACTCACCTGAGATCCAACTGGGGAATGGCAGAGGACCAGTCCAGTCTATATACCAGCTCCCAGGTGGTGGATGGGAGATAACAGCCTACCTCGATACTGGTGTGATAACTTTTTGTTTTTGTATTAATAAAATCTGATCAAAGAAATAACAGTCTGAAAATAATTTTCTTTTTACATCGAAAATATAATCAATTATAAAAAATGTTATATTTCTAAATACCTATTGAAAAATCTTATAAAGAGTGTGTAATAGTGAACAAATTTTGGTGTATATAAAATTCTATTTATTTTCATTCTCTCTTTCCTGAAAATGTGTTCTGAATATTTATAATTTACTATTTCAGTCATAGCATTAAGTCGATAAAAGTTTTAGAATAAACATATCATTCCTTTAAATCTAAAGAAATATATAAAATTTATATTTCAATCATTTCCGAAATTCAAAATTAGTTTATAAAATTTCAAACTAATTTTATAAAAGTCCAACATTTGCTTTTTTTCACAAGCAATATTACAAGAAAACCAATATGTTTCTAGTTTACACATTTATTTTTTAAAATATTTGAGGGCAAACTGATTAATATTGAAGTAGAGCAAATGGTATCAATATTTACACCACTTCAATTTATTAAGATACATTTAAGAGAGAAAGAGAGATCGTGATATACTTATGATATTCATCTTTCAAACTCAGTCTAAATTCTCTATACTTAACATGTGTTATATATATATATACTACTAGCCGAATGACCCGGGCAACGCCCGGGTTTTGCCCGATTAAATGCTTTTATTCAAATACTATTCGTTACAATTATAAATTGGCGCCGTGGATGTCATTCTTGTATAATATATAAATGAGTTTTAAAAATTGTAAAAAAAAAAATGCATCGGCCGGGAATCGAACCCGGGCCCGCGTGGCAGGCGAGCATTCTATCACTGAACCACCGATGGTTATGAGAAATGGCCATATTTGGGTATTTATTCCATTCACAAAGCAAACGGTGACAGAATTGATTAAAAATTGTTGCTTGATTATGACGCTGATAACTGTATATTTTAATTGATTTTTAGCTTTACAACAGAGAAAAGATACACTTTATTATCTGAGTCCCATTCTACATTATTCTGTGCGTGACGATCGTATAAATATTGAGATATTTGAAAACAAAATCGTTATGGGATGTTTAATATAACTCAATTATTAGATGAATATATAAAGTAATACAGGGAAGACAAACTGAGGGGATCGCCGAGAAGACCTCGAGGCCTTAGGTGCTGTGATCTACATTTTTCAAGACTGGCTCCAGGATTAGACCCCCGTGTCAAAGTCAAGGCTTTCCTACAAGAAAACGATGTTCCTCTCTACGATACGACGCCGAAGCCGCTCTTCACGCCGCAAGAGAAAGCACGCGAAGATACTAGGGACAAAGTTTGGATACTCCAAGGGAATTCTTGGCAGAAGCACGTTAGTTCCATGTCAGTATCTACAATATCTGAAAGCTGTAGGTCACAGCTCCCATGGGATGAAGCTATGTAGCAAAATTTTTATTAAATTTTATGTATAGATTATTAATTTTTCGATATTTATATTATTTATATTTTGCTACTCTCTCTGTAAACCTTCCTCATTGCTAATTCTATCTATATTAATAAAATGCAAATATCATAAGTGTTGTTCGCTAAAAACTTTCGTTACAATGCATCAATTTCGACCAAATTTTCAACATTTATGTAAAACGAGATGGAGCAGGTTTTGCTTAACATCAAAATATTTTTCCTAACATTAACATGCGTAACTTCGCTGTTATCGATTAAATACAAAAAAAAATCAACAGAGTTAATTTTATTTATATATAAATACAAAATAAAATTCAACAGAGTTAATTTTTTTACATACTAGCTAATAATCTCAATCTAAAAAAATATTCAAAACAAGCAATTTTAAGATAACACCATATGGGTACACATCCGCTAGTATTTTATAAATTTTGATTTTGTTTTTACCTTAAATAAATTGCCATGCTATTTTTAAGGTTGTATTTCATAATTTCTACGTGGCAATATAAAATAATGACATTATTTTACCTCATTATTAAATGAGAGAGGATAATTTTGAATACTATACTATTTATAGTATACGCTGTCTTACTCCCCGCTGGCCATCTCCACCTCGCTGGCCATGATCTATGCTGGGGCTCGCGGCCAAACTGCCCAGGACTTCTCGAAGACCTTTGGCTATGATGGTTTCGACAACGTGCACCAGTATTACAAGGATTACTACCAGCAGCACAATGACTACACCTGGGCCTATGGAATCTATGTCCATAAAGATTACTCCATTCAGGACTCCTACCAGCATCTAATCCAGAGCTACTACCAGACTCCAGTGCACCATGTTGACTTTTCTAATAACGAAGAGGTCAGGCACGAGATCAATGAATATGTGAAGTCCGAGTCCAACGGCAAGTTCCCCGAGTACCTGGAGCAGGAGCTGGAACCTCAGACCCGCCTGTACTACCTGAGTGCTGCTTACTATGGAGGTAGTCTGAAGTACCAATTGAAAAATCATCTATATTATCGGAATTATACAACAACAACAACAAAAAAGCCTTTATTTAGGGTCACTGACCCTATACAGGATTCACCAGAGGTATGCATAAGAACAAAGCAGTGAGACAAAGGAAATAACGATATATACAGAGTAAAAAGAGAAAGAAAAAAAACAAGAAAAGGAAAAAATAATAATAAGAAGAAAGAGGGAAGCAAGAAATCAACACAAAAAGAGTAGCAGTAAGAAAGTGAGGAGTGAGTATCACTTGGCCTTCTTCTGAGATATGGACTTGTGGAAACCATAAAACGCCGTAGCAATATACTTATTCTGGGTCATATTGTCAATTATTGATGGAAGTGAAGCACAGAGTTGCCCAGTTTTGAGCATAAGGGTTCTTCTTTCAGAGCAGAGCAATCAAAAATATAGTGAGTGATATTATTTTTTAGTTTTGAATTACAGAAGGTACAAGTCGGGTCCTCACCGCAGAGCATCTTGGTGTGGTTTTCTCTAAAAAAAACTTGAAAGTATTCTAACTTGTGCGAGTAGTCTTACAACCGGGAAAGGAAAATCCCCTAAAAGGTATCCCTCCGTCATGAAAGATATGTGAATGTCTTTGTAGTGAGAGTATAGCTTAGATTTATCCATTCTTGTAAGGTCGTTTTGTATAGATTGGTCTGCCGCTGTTTTTAAGAGCCCTGTAATCGCGCTCCTCAGCGTTTCAGGGTCATCACAGGAAACAAGTGCAGGGGATCCATTATTGTTAAGCAGATTGGTGAGCTTTTTAATGAAACCGATGGGTGTGCCCGAAGCATTAGACAGTTCCCGTGTTCTATTAAAACATATACGTGGCAATCTGTCACTGCTCATATTCAACACCCGCAGCCAATACTTCAGGGTTAATTTTAAGGCTGTTACACTCAATGAGATACGACCGGTTTCTAATCTGATTAGGTAACCTGGAGTGTATCTGGGCAGAATCAGGAACCTACGGATAAATATGTCTTGTATATTGTCCAGTAAGTCTTTATGCTCTGTTGCCCACAATGGAGCGGCATACATCAGGACAGCTCTCACTATTGTATCAAAGAGTTTGATTGATACATTTATTGACTTTGCTTTTGATTTTATTAATATTGGGTGTGTGGCGTTAATTGCTGTAAGTGCTTTTCCTTTAAAGTAATTTGCCGGGTGAGTAGTTGTTATTGTTGGTGTCAGAGGGAATCCCAAGTATGTATATCTTGAAGTTATTGTTATGGGTTTATCATTCCAGAACCATCTATCCTTATTTGAGGGTTTACCTCCATTACGGAACACCATAATCTTTGACTTGGACTCATTTAGTGTCATTGAGTTCTCATCGAGATATTCTTTCAGTATTTTGATCTTCTTTTGGAGGTTCATCCTGGACTCACCTATAATTGCTATGTCGTCGGCGTACAGCAATAAATGGATATCTCCAAATTCTGGCAAATTTACACTCGGCAGGTCTGAGTTATTATAAATTTCGATTAAGTCCGTGATAAATAATATAAATAGCAGTGGGGAAAGTGGTTCTCCCTGGAGGACTCCCGAGTTTATCTTAATACTTTCCGTAAATGATCCCTTCCATCTGATAGCTATAGTTGCTTGTTCGTAGTAACTTCTGATCGTACTTATGAATTGGTAACTAATGCCTAGGTTGTAAAGTTTTTTCCAAAGTATTGAGTGAGGTTATTATCGGAATTATAATTAATAATTCAAAATTTCCTCCCTTACATTATTGATTTTTTAAAGATGTCTTTTAAAAAGGTGTTTGGCTATTTATATATTAAAATATTTAAAATAAGAATGGAATATTACAATTAGAGCAACTCTAAATAAAATTTTAATGATGTACAATTTTTAATCTCTAATATTCAAAATTAAAAGAATGTTGTATTTTGGACTTGGGTATTCGCAGAACCTATAGAGAGATAGCCAAGTAACTGATATTTCAATAAAAAAAAATATCTCACACAGCAGTGGTAATTTTATCTCTACAAGAAGACATATCATAAAAGATATGAGAAATAAAAACAAGTGTTAGATAGTCCATGTAAAAATATATTTTATCAGACCTATCAAATCAGCAAAAAGTTGAACGGTTATCTCATACTCAGCACCTGTTAAGGGGCCTATATAAGTCAAACGGGGGAAATGTCAGCTACCAGCACTGTCAGGTGAGTCCCTGGATTGTTTAGCTAGACAGATAATATAGTACCAAGATCTTCAATCGCTTTCTTATAAATGATAATATAGAAATGATTTTAACTTAATTAAATGTTCACTTTAAATTATATTATATAATAAGTTAAATCCACACATGCATTTATGAATATATTTATTATTTATGAAATGTAATGACCTAGGATTAGAAGTTCATTTGATGAGAAGTTAGTTGAAAAAAGAGGCGTAGAAAAGAGGTAAAAGGAAATAAAAAAAGGTTATGAAACGCTGAATTTAAATTTTGAGTAAATATAGGTAATCTATCAAGTATAAGCCTAAATGCAAATCAAGATGAAGGAGCCCATTAAGTATGAAGTTTACTATATATTTATGATTAAAATTTGTTTATGTTTAGAAGACTAATCCACCCTATCTCTCTTATTTTCTCCTATTGATATTTTCTCTATATATTCAACTTTCTCTGTATTTAACCTTATAAAATCTTATATGAACGATATAATAATGCAGTTTCAATTTCAATCTCTCTCTGCCATATATTATTATAAAGCATTGGAGAGAGTTAGGGCGGATCGTATTTACTTCAGACTGTTATATGGTGATAAAGTGTCAAATGTTTTTTTAAGTAAATTTAACTGAAATAGGTTTGGCACACTATTCTTACGTTAGATACATTTAGACAAATATGAAGGATTTCATAGCACCTTTTGAGGATAATATCAAATTGGAGCTATCCCTTTACTGTTGAGCGCCATAACCCAAATCCTTGATATATATATATATATATATATATATTGATTCTTATCTAAATTTTCTAGAACTGGTGTTATGGCACATTATTTATCACCACATTAACGCTATACACAGGGGTTAATAGACAAAATTCATTGTTCAGTAGAATTTTGGGGAGGCGCCTTACACACATTTGAAACATATTATTTTATTTTATTAATATTTATAACAGATATTTTCAAATATATTTATATTATAGATAAAACGATTTGAGATTATATGTAAGTTTTATTTTGTTGCACAGGTTTTCCAAGATGAAGTTGGCCATTCTACTGACAACCGCGGTGACCCTCGTGGCCGCCAGCACCCACCACGGTGGTGACTGGACCCAGCTCGCTCGACTCACCAACCGCCTGGCCTTCCAGCTCCACCCCTACTATGGTGGGCAAGATGACAACGCTATCTACTCCCCGCTGGCCATCTCCACCTCGCTAGCCATGATCTATGCTGGGGCTCGCGGCCAAACTGCCCAGGACTTCTCGAAGACCTTTGGCTATGATGGTTTCGACAACGTGCACCAGTATTACAAGGATTACTACCAGCAGCACAATGACTACACCTGGGCCTATGGAATCTATGTCCATGAAGATTACTCCATTCAGGACTCCTACCAGCATCTAATCCAGAGCTACTACCAGACTCCCGTGCACCATGTAGACTTTTCTAATAACGAAGAGGTCAGGCGCGAGATCAACGAATATGTGAAGTCCGAGTCCAACGGCAAGTTCCCCGAGTACCTGGAGCAGGAGCTGGAACCTCAGACCCGCCTGTACTACCTGAGTGCTGCTTACTATGGAGGTAGTCTGAAGTACCACACTGGAAAGTCCTTCACTGGCCTGTTCCACAGCTATGGGGACCATGACAGCCAGGTGCCCTTCTGGACCTTGAGAGGTCCCATGGACTACTACTACTCCCAGGAGTACAGAGCAGTCCGCATCCCCTTCCACGACAATGATGAGCTCAGTCTGTTAGTAGTTGTCCCAGAGCACCACAGTAATCTGGACCAGATCATAGAGCACTTCTCCTACAGGGAGTACTACCACATCTGGTCTCAGATGCACCACACTGACGTGGAGGTCCACCTTCCCCACTTCAGTCTAGACTACTACCAGCCTCTGTCTGATGTCTTCAAGTCTGCTGGCTACCACTATATATTTGAGGAGGGAGCAGACCTCTCTGGACTGTCCTCTGGGGATCTGTCCGTGTACCAGGTGGGTCACCGGGCCTACTTCGAGCTGGAGGATCCCAGCAGCTATGACTACGACCACCATCACCACCACCACCATGGCCGCCATGAACATCACGCTACAGTGAAGGTGGACCATCCTTTCCTGTTCTACGTTGTGGACCACCACACTGGATTGATCCACTACTCTGGCTACTTCAGCCAGTTCTAATTTCTCATTTAGTATGTCTAATAAATTGTAGTTATGCAAATATAATTTTTGTGCACATTTTATATATTTCTCCACAGACACATTCAAAATACAGTAAAACCCCTCTATAGTGAACCCCAATGGGACAGAGCTTTTGGTTCACTATAGCCACGGTTCACTATAGCCACGGTTTGGTTATTTTTTTTTTACTTTTCAAAAATTTTAGACCGTATAATTAAAAAACAGCCATACACACAAAAAGAGGCTGCCTCTTAATAGTGGTCACTTTATTTTAATTCCCTTAATTGACTAATTTCCTTATATTAATACTGAATAATAATAGAAATCATTAGATAATAGGTTCTCCTAGGCAAAGTTTTATTAAATATATAAAGATATGAAATGATTTTAAAACATCATTATCACATAATATAATACAATTTTTACTTGAAAAAATGGCTCTAATACCTTGTAGTTTCAAAGCATTCTTCCAAGCATTGCACCATTCAAATAAAGTTAGTGTTTTTCTTCCATTTCATGTTTCCCCATATTCTTCTAGGTCTAGATTTCGTTTTTTTTTAACCTGCCATGCAAAACATTGCTGACTTTAAAATCACCATAGTTAATGGCATAAAAATAATTTTTGTTTCATCACGGGACCGTTTATTTGGACTTTTTTTTTAGCCCTAAAACGTACGATCGCGATCGCGGCAAAAGTTGAAGTTGATTCCTCTTTGTAACAATTTTTAATAACTTTATATTTTATCAATTATAATAGAAAAGTTATATTCTCTTATTTTAATATGTTCTTAACATTTTGCCTATGTTGTTTCACTTTGAAAAGTTCTGAAAATGGCCCTTTTTTTTTTAAATGAAATAATGCTTTTGTTTTTAAAATGCCTTTGTTTTCTTCATTTTGGAAGCCATTTGCATTTTTTATATTTCAAATTTAATGGATGCAAAGATATTCTAATTAATAAAAAGTATAATGTGTAAAAATTTATACAACATACAGCAAAAATAAAGTGCAAAAATCAAACAAACAATGCCGCTAAATTTATTGTTTTGAAATCGCGATCCGCGAGCTTTAAACATGCTCAAAATTTTTTTTTTTTTTTTTTTTAAATTACAATTCTAAGTTCGTTATAAGCATAGTATTTTTAATAGATTTTATCGTTTTGGGACCCGAAATAGGTTCGTTATAGGGGTTGTTCGTTATTCTAAAAATCGCAAAGTTCGTTATAACGATGGTATTTTCAATGGAATGGAATTGGGAATCGGCGTGGGTTCGTTATAAGGGAAGGTTCGTTATATCCAGGGTTCGTTATAGCGGGGTTTTACTGTAATTTATTTGATACAAATTTTATCGGTAGATGGAAATTGAATTTATAAATTTAATTTACTATTATATATTTGTTATGAAACCATATTTGTGGAAGATCTTTGCTCGACGCAATACCTTGAAATTATATGTATGTACCTCTACTGACCTATAAGTTTATGTCTATAGGTTCACTTAACACCCCTAAGCTGCCTTCTATAGAAAATACAGGGTATACTCCAAACCAATCCAATATAATAGTAGAGCGCTCAAGAGATTAATTTGGCGAAACCGCTGAGAGGGTTCACTACTGATGAGTCAAGCCCTCTCATTCAATAACTTATATCATTGCAGTAAGGTCTATGGAGATAAAATTTGTTGATGTTATTGGAAAAACCACATTCCCACTCAACTTATTTGCTACAAATTTTAGCGATAGATGGCAATTGAATTTATAAATAAATGTTTCAATAACATGAAGCTTATGTCCAAAATGTCTTGAGAGAGAGACAATTGACATAGTTTTATTGCCCTCTTGTCAATACATGTCACAGTCCGCCGCACTATTTATGTGATAATGAGGATGATGATTATTTAAAAAATGATTAAAATATACAGCTATGTACATGTCGCCACCGCTGCAGAGTTTGATGGAAGCTCGCCAATGGGTCCCCAGCGACACCACGCATTTCGCGATCTACGAAGAAAACGTAGCTGGCATGATTCGCCGATGAGGAGGTGGTCCACCGCGAAGATCCAGGACTGTAAGTCCGGCAGCCGCCCGATGATGGAGAACACCTCTCGGATGAGAGGGCGGACGGCGCTGCAGTACCATAGCGGTTGGACAGCGACAGGTCGCTGGAGCCGCAGGCGATGCAGACGGGTTGTCTCGACGCCGGGTTTCCTGGATGAGGCAGAACGTGCAGGGCCAGTAGCAGAGCGATGTCCGCTGCATGCCCCCCGAAGGAGCAGCGACGGAGGGATGAGAACGCCAGGCTGATGAGGGGCATGTCGCCGACAGACGCCCAGCGCCGGAGATACCGCGAGATGGGAACGGCGGCCGACGGGGACGCTCCAACATGCGACGCGCAGTGCATGTGCTGATGCGCAAGAACGGCGTGGCCGTCCCACGCAGCACCACGACTTCCTCCAGGCTCCTCTCCTGATGCGAGCTCCCCGCGTTTTCCGCCACCAGACGGCGGCAGAATGAACCAAGGGCGGCTGCATCGTCGTAGGTGTTCCTCGTCAGCCTGGTGGTGAGCGACGTAGCAGGACCTGACAGGTTGCGGACGCGCACTCCACTCCACCTTGAGGGAGCCCGAAGCGGTGGCACCGACGAGAGGCAGGTTCAGTAGGGCGGGAGTGGGAACCACTCGGTGGTTCAGGCTCAGGATGGAGGAGACCTGCTCCCACAGATCCAGCAGCCGGCGGCGACAGGGCAGCAGCCAGGAACCCGAAGACAAGGGGGCCAACCAGGCACCGAAATCCACCAGCCATGAATAAGCAAGCATCCCCCCCCAGACGAACCGCGTCAGCGTGGTCTGTAATTTAGCGATAGTGGCGTCGCCGGGCAGGTAGCCGTGCAGATGGTGGAGCACTACCGCTAGTACCAGCGAGTTGGCCGTTCTCGCTCGCCCGACCAGGGAGAAGCCACAGACGTATGGGGACCATCTAGAGATTGCTCTTTCCAGGATGCCCAGGAGATGATTTTCCTGAACCGATTTTCCTTTTCCAGATGTAACTTCGCAGCCCCGCACCGTGATGGAAGATGCGTACCACGAGATGCACAGCGGAGAGTCGGCGTGGTCCCTCCAGGCGCCGCACCACAGTTTCTTACACTTGGTGAAGTTCACGCATACTCCTGACGCACGCCGGAATTCGTCAAAGGTGGTCTTGACTTTCTCGAACTGCCAATCTTCACGGATCAGCAGGAGAATATCATCGGCGTACGCCAGGACGTTCCCTCTTCCGAGAGCTCTCTCCAGGTGGCGCAGGAGGGGATCGGTAAAGATGTATAAAAGGGCAGCGCCCCTCAGGCACAACCCTGCCGAACCCCTCTGAGCATTCTGAATGGGCGGGTGAAGTTTCCATCGACCTCCGCGTAGAGAAGGTGGAGCCATTCCATGAAGGGCTGAGGCAGGCCGATGGAGCGCAGCTGGGCGGCCAGGAACTCTCGGTCCACATTGTCAAAGGCGGACTGCAGGTCAAGGAGAAGTTCTACACGATATAATTCCTTATAATTATGAGCAATATAGCGAGTACAGCCAAATTGAATACAGACTAGAATATTAAAATGAAAAAAAAAACATTTATAAGGTTTAACACACAATTGATTAGATAGTTTCCCTCTCTTAATTTTTCCCACTGATGCAAAAGATCATAGTAAAAATTGTATTCTTTTTTTTTCGGAGAAAAATATTACGATAAAAAAACTTAAAATTTTATTGACAAAATATTTGACCTACAACTTTTAATATAGTCGAAAGCCTTCTGTTTCATTTATGAAAAGTGTCCTCTTAAAGGATTGTGATGTTTCAAGTCAGTTATTTGTCACCCCTCCCCTCTCTCTCTCTTACATCATATTTATATACATATTGCCACGTGGAAAATTAGGGAAGACAAAAACTTCAGGAGGAAACAACAATTTATTTCAGGGAAGGACAAACTATCAAAGGTAAACAAAAGATAAGCCACGAGGGAAATTTACAGAGTGGCAAGATATAAAACATAAAAATGACCACTCTGTTAAATAAAAAATAATAAAATTAAGAAATACTATGTTACATAAATAAAATTAATGAATACTATGTTACATAGCTTCTTCCCTATGGGAGCTGTGACCCACAGCTAGGAATTATTGTAGATACTGACGTGGATTTGACGTGCTTCTGCCAAGGATTCCATCGAAGTCCTGGAACTTTGTTCCTAGTACCTTTGCGTCCTTTTTCTTGCGGCGTGAAGAGCGGCTTTGTCGTCCTATCGTCTATAGGGACATCGTCATCTTGGAGGGAAGTCTTGGCTTTAGCACGGCGGTGGAATCCTGGAGTCAGTCTCCGAAAATGTAGATCACAGCACCCATGGCTTCAAGGTCTTCTCGGCGATCTTCAGTTTGTCTTCCCTAACTTACCCAGCATCTCCACCAAAATGCCACGTGGAAAATTAGGGAAGACAAAAACTTCAGGAGGAAACAACAATTTATTTCAGGGAAGGACAAACTATCAAAGGTAAACAAAAGATAAGCCACGAGGGAAATTTACAGAGTGGCAAGATATAAAACATAAAAATGACCACTCTGTTAAATAAAAAATAATAAAATTAAGAAATACTATGTTACATAAATAAAATTAATAAATACTATGTTACAATATTAATAACAACTCTTTTGGGAAAATATGCACAAATTGGATTTTTCAATTTTTTATTATATCAATATTGATTCACACAGAATATATTATTGATATAATATATGATTCAAATATAATTTCTACATTTGTCTTACAAAACGCGAGTGGCACACCTGCTCACACGTTTTAGTTCAAAATATAATTATCCTCGATAAAGAGAGGCGATTTCCCCCTCAATGTAATTGTGTAATGATATAAAATTTAAAATCAAATATATGCATTTTTATATAATAAAAATATTAGTTTTTAAATGGTGGTGGTGTCTTGTCCATGGAGCAGATCAGATCGGGACATGCACCCTGATTGCAATACCGGCCAACAAAGGTGCCTTGTCCATATGGATGTCCTCTTCTGGATTGATGTCTGCCATATAGAGGGCTGCAAGGATGGCTGGGCAACTGTATATGTGGTCCGGAGTGAGATGGGTGTTGTGACAAATGTTGCAGTTCCTATAGGATCTAGTGATGTCTGGTTTTATCTTCATTACTTTAAAATGTCCTATCTGGTGTTCTTGAAATTGTTGTCGTTAATTCTCTTTTAATGTTGAGGTTGCATATGGGCTGGTATATTTTGGTTTTTGTAATGAGTTTTGCTATTGTATTTTCATCTTTCAGTGTTATTAAATTGGTTTCCAGTGCCTGTTTTCGTCCTTCCTTCGCTAGGCCATCAGCCTGTTCATTGCCCTCTATTCCAACATGTTCTGGTATCCATTGCATGGTATATCCTTTGCCCATTGTGTCAAGTCGGCTCAAGATTTCATGTATTAATGGGTTAGGTCTATTTTTCTTTCTCTATTGCCTGTAGGGATGATTTAGAGTCTGTTAAGTCTATATTATGACCTTGGTTTGTCTGATTTCTCATCAAGTGATTATTGGCAAACGAAGAGCGCTTCACTAAAATTTATTTTGAATGTATCTTATTATCACTCTATATATAAAGTGTTATGGCTTTAAAATGAAACGCAAAATGATGATGGTAAATTAGACTGATAATGATATAATTAAAAAAAAATGTTAAGTCATTATTCGCCTGAGAGAAAAGGCCAAAATGATGATAAATTAGACTGTTAATGATATAATTAAAAACAATTGCTAAATCATTATTCGCCTGAGAGAAAAGGCCAAAATGATGATAAATTAGACTGATAATGATATAATTAAAAGCAATTGCTAAATCATTATTCGCCTGAGAGAAAAGGCCAGTATGAAATATTTTTATAATTTTTATAGAATTAGAAAATATGCTAAATGTTTCTTATTTGTCTAATATCAGTCTTTGAATAGTCTATATGTTTTAATCTATGCATTCAGGTACATAGATTCAATTTTTTCTTTTGTTCATTAAGTAATTTTGGTTGAGAGTAACATATTTCAATATATGTTGGCTAAAATAAATTCAGTATTAGGGGCATGTTTTTCCTGAAATATATTGTTTCAATACATGTTCATTATGCAAACATTCACTAGGATAAAACTGGGCGAAGCCGGGTATATTTTTTCTCTCTAGTAAATAAATAAACATACTAGATTTTTCCCAGTCACCCTTGGGCTCAATACTCATATTATTGTACCCGTCTCTGCCGCTCCCTGATCTCCACAGATCACCACCCAGCCCCCCCTCTACATCCCGGCTCTCCTGGTCTTACCCGACGATGATCCCCTGGCCACCCAACCCCAGGCCCCTCCAACAGTGCAATGTATATAGTGCTTTGTATATATTCCGTTTTATACGTCCACGGGGATCAAAAATCATCCATTCTGGTTAGCAGCCCGTAAATAAAGATATTTCCAAACTATAATTTCATATATAGAGAGATTAATAGATTCTTTGCAAGCTGAGTTATTTTATTACAGCAACGCTTTTTAGCCCTGTTTGGTTTTCTTGTTCCTTTTCCGGAATATAGCTGTGGCGTTTGAAACAGCGGAGTTATACATTGGGTGTTAGTTGCAGATGATTTTTGCACAGAGGTGGGTTCTTTGGGACCAAGGCTTGCATATGGCAGAAAGATCCAATTGACAGTCTAAGGTAATTTTGAAGTTTTTATGTATGTGAATCTGGATAGAACGCAATTTATTCGCACAAATAATGCCCAAGCGTTCTGCCTGGAAGGCTAAACACTCGTGATTTCATAGTAGCCACTAATTACGCAACAGAAAGAGCTACGCCTATAATTTTCTCTTGGAAGGAAATATACTGATCCTATTTTATACCCAACCACCTAGAGGGATTATATTTATCACATTTGCATAGTTAGCTGTATTAAGTGAGTGTTCAAAATTTAAGATTTCTAAGTGGTCTGGAATCATATTAAAAATTAATTACAATATTTATGGACAGACAAGTAATAAAGTTAAATAAAATCTCTCTCTTTTTTATGTAACACAGCTTCCTGATGCGTAAAATAATATTAAAAAAATATATATTAGTAATGCGGAACACTGTAAGTTTTACAATTTTGAGTAGAGTGCAGCTCATTATTGTTATTACGCATGGAAAATTAGGTTCCAGGTTCAAAATAACTTTATTAGGTGCCGCTCAAAAAGAGCAACCTAGATCATCATATTTACAATATACTGAGGGGAGTGGTTATGTACAGGGGTTCATTTACAATTATAATTTACTAGACGTATGACCCGACTTCCCCCGAGAATTCCCCCGATTGCAATTTCCTTCATACTGAAAGTACATCAATAATAAATATTAGAAGTGCCATAGAATAGCAATACAGAAGTAACACATAAACTACAGGAAAAAAGTGTGTGATGGTAAAAATTGTATTATATTAGTGTTTAGGTATTTGATTTAATTAATATAGTCGATATAATAATATATATTATATATAATATAAATGCGTTTTATTAATTGTAAAAAAAATGCATCGGCCGGGAATCGAACCCGGGCCGCCCGCGTGGCAGGCGAGCATTCTACCACTGAACCACCGATGCTTATAAAAATGTCCATATTTGGGTATTCATTCCATTCTGGATTACTCCGCGTATATAGCCGAAAGTTTTCCTCAGGTTTAGGTTTGGTACCAATTGGTTCAGTATTTTTTTTTTTTAGTTTATAGCGAAACAGACAGACATTGACTTTTATATATATAGAGATAATGATGTCGTTGGGTCCGGATTCTCAGGTCCTTGGGGATATTGTTCTTGAGAAGGTTTTTTCTGGCTTGTTTAATATTCAAGGTGGGTTTGTTTTTCCTTTTTTTTTCACTTTTCGTCATTCTGGCTTAATTGATGGAGAATTTGTCTAGGTTTTAAATTTGGAAAATTAGGTTCAAGTTCCAAATAACTTTATTAAGTGCCGCTCAAAAAGAGCAACCTAGATCATCATATTTACAATATACTGGTGGCTATGTACAGGGGTTCATTTACAATTATAATTTATAATGATGTCGTTGGGTCCTCAGGTCCTTGGGGATATTTTTCTTGAGAAGGTTTTTTCTGGCTTGTTTGATATTCAAGGTGGGTTTGTTTTCCTTTTTTTTTCCACTTTTCGTCATTCTGGCTTAATTTTGATGGAGAATTTGTCTAGGTTTTAAATTTCTTGTTTTCTTTTTTCGGTATTTGTGGTTTGTGGCTTCCTTAAAGGTGGGGTTTTCTAATTTTTTGGATTTTTCATAATATTTAAATGATTGTCTAATAATGTAGTCATTGATGTTTTCGATATTTAGATCGTTCCTGAGGATTGTGTTCCGAACGAACCAGGGTGGAGACATTATTTTTCTGATCATTTTATTTCCGAAGTTTTCTAGCTTTTTAAGGATGGTCTTATGTGCTGTCATAAAAATGGGGTGGCCATATATGAGTATTGGTCTTATTATTGATGTGTAAATGGTTCTTTTGCAATGAAGGGATAATTTGCTTTTCGGTCCTAGAAGTAGGGATAGTCGGTGTTGGGCCGCTTCCGTCAAATTAATTCTGTTTTCGATGTGTTTTTTGAATGTTAGGTGCTCGTCTAGGGTCATCCCTAGGTATCGGATGTTCTCTTTCCATTTAATATTGTCTTTGAAAACAAAAAGTTCATCTAAAGGTTTCTTAATTTTGTCTTTTTTTCTGGAGAAAATTATTGCTTCACTTTTTTGGGGGTTCATTGTGACTGGCCATTCTTTACCCCAGAGCGTGGAAAAGATGCAGGCCTCTTAAAATTCATGTGGAGTCTGTCGAGGCCAAAATGGCGGTATCATCGGCAAATAGGTGTAAAGAGGTGTCTTCAATACAGGGGAAGTCGTCTATATATATGTCAAATAAGGTTGGTCCCGTGACTGATCGTGGAAACCCCGGCAAGGATGTTCCTAGCTGTTGACAGTTCGTCTTTGACTCGTACCTTGAATGTTTTTTTTGTTAAGAAGTTTTGCGTTATTTGGAAAATTAGGATACAAAAGACAAGGTGTAACACGTCATTTTCCTGGTTCAAATTCGCATAAATAGGTACCGCTCAGCAAGAGCAACCTAGTTCATGATAATTGAACAATGTTCCAAATAACTTTATTAGGTGCCGCTCAAAAAGAGCAACCTAGATCATCATATTTACAATTTACTGAGGGGGGTGGTTATGTACAGGGGTTCATTTACAATTATAATTTACAATGATGTCGTTGGGTCCGGATTCTCAGGTCCTTGGGGATATTTTTCTTGAGAAGGTTTTTTCGGGCTTGTTTGATATTCAAGGTGGGTTTGTTTTTCCTTTTTTTCCACTTTTCGTCATTCTGGCTTAATTGATGGAGAATTTGTCTAGGTTTCAAATTTCTTATTTTCCTTTTTCCGCATTTGTAGTTTGTGGCTTCCTTAAAGGTGGGATTTTCTAATTTTTCGGATTTTTCGTAGAATTTAAATGATTGTCTAATAATGTAGTCATTGATGTTTTCGATATTTAGATCGTTCCTGAGGATTTTGTTCCGAACGAACCAGGGTGGAGCCATGATTTTTCTGATCATTTTATTTTCAAATACTTCTAGCTTTTTAAGGATGGTCTTATGTGCTGTCATAAAAATTGGGTGGCCGTATATGAGTATTGGTCTTATTATTGAGGTGTAAATGGTTCTTTTGCAATGAAGGGATAATTTGCTTTTTGGTCCTAGAAGTAGGGATAGTCGGTGTTGGGCCGCTTTCGCCAAATTAATTCTGTTTTCGATGTGTTTTTTGAAGGTTAGGTGCTCGTCTAGGGTCATCCCTAGGTATCGGATGTTCTCTTTCCATTTAATATTGTCTTCGAAGACAAAAAGTTCGTCTAAAGGTTTCTTAATTTTGTCTTTTTTTCTGGAAAAAATGATTGCTTCACTTTTTTGGGGGTTCATTGTGACTCGCCATTCCTTACACCAGAGCGTGGAAAAGATGCAGGCCTCTTGGAGTTTCATGTGGAGATTGTCGAAGTTATATGTTGAGGCTAAAATGGCGGTATCATCGGCAAATAGGTGTAAAGAGGTGTCTTCAATACAGGGGAAGTCGTCTATAAATATGTCAAATAAGGTTGGTCCTGTGACTGATCCTTGGGGGACCCCGGCAAGGATGTTCCTAGCTGTTGAAAGTTCATTTTTGACTCGTACCTTGAATGTTCTATTTGTTAAGAAGTTTTGCGTTATTTTTATGATGTCTCCAGGAAGGTGCTTTTTGCACATTTTGTAGAGAAGGGCTTCGTGCCAGACTTTATCGAATGCTTTGGCGATATCGAAGAATACGGCTCCTGTTATTTGGCCTAGGTCCATGGCTTTTCTTATTTTTTCAGTGACAACTACTAGCTGGTGCAATGTTGAGTGTTTGGCTTGGTAGCCAAATTGTTCGGGTCTGAGTGGGTTCTTTTCTTCTAGGGATTTTCTGAGTCTTCTTAAAACAATTCTTTCGAATAGTTTTGAGATGGCAGGTAGCAGTGAGATGGGCCTGTAGCTTTGTGGTTCATGGATGGATTTTCCTTTTTTAAGTATGGGACAGATAATGGACGTTTTCCATCTGTCAGGGAAGTGGGCAAGCTGCAGTGAGGCGTTAAATATTTCGGTTATTGATGCTAGTATATGATTAGGGAGCAGTTTGAGAGCTTCATTAGGTAATTCGTCGATTCCGGGAGCTTTTTTATTTGGTAGATATTCAATAATCGCTTTTATTTCACCAATGTTTGTTGGTTCTAGTCCTGTTTCTTTATTTTTTTTCATGTATGAATTCACACGTTTGATGTATGTACGAGTAGGTTTGGAGTGGGATGTATAGGGATTGGGGGTGAACTGTTTTTCATAGTTGTTGGCGAATGATTCAGCTGCTTCTTCTGTGGTTAATGTCTGCCCATTGTTTGTCTTCAGTGTTATTTCTTGTTTTTCAGAGTTGGATAATCGTTTGATGGCTTTCCATATGGTTTGGTCCGTGACTTTCAGGTTTTCTATAAAGTGGTCCCAGCTGGTGTTATCGTGCTCTCTTGTAAGTTTCTGTGATTCTCTCCGGGCCGTCATGTAGGCTGATTTATCTCGGGGGTCGCAAGTATTTTTCATTTTTTTTCTTAGTCTGTTGGTGGATCGTATTTTTTCTTTAATGTGAGGTGGATATCTTCGTTCTAGTTCCGGGTCCTTATATTTTGTTGAATCTTTCAAATTTTGCACCATTTGTTCTTCAATGTGTGTAATGGCCTCGTTTATTTTTGAAGATGTATCTAGGATCAGTTCAGGAGGTTCAGCGATTTCCATTTTGTACTTGAATAGGGCCCAATCTGTAATTTTTATTTTTGTATTTGAGTAGGAGATTTTGAAATCCTGTAGCACAAGTAGTACTGGGAGATGATCAGAGGTTAGTTCGTGCAGGACTTTAGAGTATACGCTTTGGGAGATGTTTTTGTGCACGGCGATATCAATGATGTCTGGAGGTGAGTCATGAGTAGGTTCGTCGGGGTAGCTCACATCTAGGTCCATAACGTTGATTGCGTTTTGGAGCCTTCTGCCGCTTGGGTTAGTGGTGGTGGAACCCCAGGCAGGATGTTTGCAGTTTAGGTCCCCTGCTATGATGGTCGGTGTGTCCGTTGAAAAAATGTTATAGATATCGGTTTGATCTAGATAGGTGTTTGGTGGTTTGTAGCACGAATACAGGTTCATATTTAACCCGTTTTTGTTTTTGATTGAAATTCCTGTTGTTTCCAGGCTTGAGGTGGTGGCATGAATAGGTGCATGGCTGTACTTCTTGTGGATGAAAATGGCAGTTCCACCACCTTGTCCGGTTAGTCTGTCGTTGCGGAGGGTGATGAAGTTTTGAATCCTCATTTTATGGCACGGCTTAAGCCAGGTTTCTGACACTAGTGCGATGTCGATGTCGTGGTCGTTCAGGAATTCTGAGAATTGTTGTTTTTTGTTTCGGAGACTGCACGCGTTCCAGTGAACGATTCGAAGGCTATTTTTATGCATATTTTTGTTATTCATTTACATCTAAAGGTGTCTACAACGTTCTTCATGATGTTTTCTATTATTGCGGGGTCACTGAGAGCCTTTTTGATAGCGCTCTCTAGTTGGTCGACCTTAGTGGCTGAAGGAGGATTGGGACGTTCTTTATTGACATATGGAGTTTTATTCTTGTTTTGAGTGGGTTGGGGAATTTCAGAAGGGTTTGGACCTGTAGGGTTGGATTTTTCTTTTTCTGTATTGGGGTTTGGTTTCTTATTAATTTGGGTTTGGGGCACTCTATTTATTTTTCTGTATAGTGGGCAACCACGCCAACTTGCTGTATGCTGACCCTGGCAGTTTGCACATTTAGGTGGGACTTCTTTTTCTTTGGCGCATTCGGATGTGAAATGATTTTCTCCACATTTTACACATTTGGGAGTTTCCCTGCATTCAAACTGAGAGTGCCCAAAGTTTTGGCACCTATGGCATTGTCCGGGGCCTTTGGGAGCCCTGTAAGCCTCGACGTTGCACTTCATGTCGCAGAGATCTGTAATATTGTAAATTTCTTTATTCCTTGCAGTCTTGGGAAGGGTTACCTGGATTAGTGGGAGCTCCTCCTTTGTTCTTGAATTTCGTAGTCTTGCAAGTTTAGACATCTCGAATCCCTTGTTTTCCAGATCTTCTTGTATTTCGGGGATAGTGATGCAGCGGTCGAGACCTCTGACGACGACTCTAAGGCACTTTTCGTCGTCTAGGATCTTGAAGTGGAAGGTGTAGTGGCGATCTTCCAACCACTTGGTAGCTATCCGGTAGTCCGATGTTGTGTGAGTCTGAACGTTGATGTATCGGCCTGATGTGTAAAATTCTGGCTTTTGTTTTGTACAATTGACAAGACCATCTCTAAGGCCTGACCATTCCTTTACTCCGCTTATTTTAATTGGTGGTATTCTGATCTTGGGGTTAGGGGTGGGATTGTTAGGTTTGTTATTCAATGTTTCGTTAGGTTTCTTTGATGGGTTAGAGTTTTTATGGGTTTGTTCGTGATTTGGGATTTTGTTTGGTGTCACTTCGATTTCCATTTCGACTGTTTTTGCTTCATTAGGTTTTTCAGGCTGTTTAGATTGTAATTTTGGTTCAGGATTACCTTGTGACCTTTGGTTGGGGCACCAGGTTGTTTTTTGCGTTGTTTCTTTTGCGGCTACTGGTGATTTTTCTCTTGGGCGCTTCGCGGGGGCTTTTGTAGTATTGTGTTCTAGGTAGTTGGAGCGCAGTTCGCACAGTTCCCTTTCGTAAAAGTCAATAAAATTTATTAGCTCGGCAAAAGTGGTTTCGACCGCGCTGGAGTATTTTTTCATGGCTTGAGAATCTTCTTCATTTTTCAATTCTGGGCATTCTGGAAGTTTCCAAATTGAATATTTACGGGTACCTACTGGGTATTTGGGGTTGGTAAAATTATTTTTGGGGGCTTCTGGTGCAGGGAGGTCTTCCATGGTTCGGGTTTTTTCTATATTGAACAATGAATAATATGTGAAGGTTATTCACATATTAAACAAATTTTAACACGGGATTCAATCCCGGTTCATGACTGTCGGGAATCGAGGGGGTTACCCACTCGTCCTACGACTTTTTATACACGTCATTTTGATATTAAAAGAATTGTACTTTTTTTAGATAAAATAACAGAAAGAAACTGCATAAAACTAATTCGAGATATAATTTAGGAATAAAAATTTTCAAAAAATAATATATATAATATATTATAATTATAATTATATTATAAAAATATTCTGTTTCAGAATATCAATTTCTCTCTATTTTTTATTTGATTAAAAAAGCCTACTCAGAGTGGGCAGTTCCCAGTATTGAGCGATCATCAAAGGACCACAGAAGGATCCAACTTCACGCTCAGGGAAAGGTCCCCCAACTCCTCATCGCGGGTGGCGTCCCGTCGAAGTTCGGTTATCGAACTGCGTACGAAACTTTAAAAATGATCCCTTGAAGTAAGGTCATTCAAAATTCTGGGTTCAAAAAATCGCGCTCATCTGCGTTTAATTGATTCAGTACATTGGTATTCAGGGCAAAATTGAAAATATTTTAAATTTGTTTAATTTGCTCATTGATTTAATATAATATTTTCCTAAATATTTTAGAAAACACCTCTATAGAATTCTATACCCAAACCTGACTAATGACTAATTTATCGACATCTATCGAAATATTTTGTAACTATTTCGAGGTTATTTTTTAGTGATTTGTTTTGGGGGTGATTAAATAAAAGCAGCCGTCCTGTTTATCTCATTATAAAGATATTTTAAAGAGCATACAACATATATATTTACATTAATGAGAAATATCCAGGGTAATTGGCATTCTGCGCTCCAGGAAAGAAATTGGGTTATAAATATAACTTTAATGAGAAATATAATATTTCCCACCAGGAAGACCAAACTGTTGACTACCTTCTCTCCAGATGCCCCACCTAACTTCTTCAAAGTTCCCACAAACAGCTACCCTCCTAGGAAAAGGCATATTTACCCATGAAGACCTGCGGAATATCCCGAAATACAAATCAGCTTGGCGACATCTGAAAAACTGGATGTCCACCATTAGAGTGAAGTTTAAAGACCAACAAGGATAGTTGGCGACTTACTATGTGGCTCCAGGAATGATTACCACAAGAAATAGAAAGTTTACTAGATTTGTATGTTCTAGGAACTTGAATTATAAATGTCTTTATTGATTACTCTTTGTTATGTTATTTTTTGTAACATTCAATGCAACTTGAGTCAGAAGGCGATCCATAAATTTAGATTAGGTACGCCCTTTTATATAATTTAATGTAACATTATTTTTATAGTCATGAGAGTTCTCTAATAAATGTTTTCCATTATTGCCATCATCATCATTTTGTTAAATTAAAAACATTAAGCCTCCAGGGAAAAGATTCTTTTTGAAACATTTTTTATTAAGAATTAATGAGAAATCTTGAGAGATTTTTAAATAAAAAATATTTTTAAAATAATATTTTCCCTGGAGGCTTGATGTTTTTATTTTAATATTGATTCAAGGGTTTATTTTATAAAATCGTCATTTTGTGTTTTATTTTCAAATTTATATTTTAAAATTTATATTAGAGATTGTGTGATAGATAAAATAAGATACACAACCATTATAAATACTATTTATTCATTGAAGAGAACCCGGGAGTCATAATATATAATTGTAAAATTTTTATATATTCAAAAACATCATTTCATTTTATACATATGCACTCGAATAAATCCCGTGTATTGCCATGATCATTTGTGGCTATTTAAGAATAAAATAAGAGTAAATAATTAAACATTTGTAAAACATTTATTTTGGAAAACATCCACTCAATCAGAATCCAGACATATTTTTAAAATTCCTCAAAGTTACGATCATGTTTAATTGTGTGGAGCATACTTCTGCTACCTCCACAGTACCCCATGGAGGACCATGGTGCAGTTGCCTCGACAATAACTAAGTGAAGCATGCATCTTTGTAAAACCAACCCATCTCTTTTCTCTCCTTTCTTTTATTATTTATTTTTCAAAAATATATATGTAATATATCGAGGCTTTTTGGTGATTGGTTAAGTGATTGAGTGAGTGATTGAGAAGATTGTTGTAGTAGTACGTTGACTTACTGTAATTGATGTGGGCGCAGTCGTTTTTCACACAGGGGAAAATAACGAGGACACAGGATTGGATTGAAATAGGCCAGCGATCAAGGGAGAAAGGGGTGAGACTATTGGGGTTCTTGACTAAGGCTAGGCTGTTCACATATTGAACATGGGACATATCTGGGTGCTGAGAAAGATGGTGGCGAACTCCAACTTGTTGCGATGGTGCCGAGTTTCTAACTTGTTGCGATGGTGCCGAGGTCCTGACTCTGGCAGGTCCAGCTCCCAACTAGTTCCGATGGTGCCTAGTTCCTGACTTACCAACTTGAGTCCGAGATTTAACTCGTTAACTCCTCAGGGCTCTCATTGGATGATAGTCGTGTCGAGGCCATCTCTCATTGGATCTTAGCTATTCCTGCTGGACTCTGATTGGATCTTAGCTAATCCTTTGTCTTTGTCTTGTTTTAACATGCTCCCGGAAGAAGAGGTTCTTGAACTCAGTTTTATGAGTTCCTGGGTAATAACTTTTGCTTCCTGGATAATGAAAACCTGCTAATGATCGTTTCTTCTCTGATGGCCTTTCTCCCAGATTCGCTAAGCCTAGCTTTTATTAAAATCTTTAGATCATACATTGCATACATATTGTGGTGCGGTTACACCAGTTATATACAAATTATGACAGATGCGCCCCCTAGATGTGAAGAATTCAAGAAGGGGTAACCTGAAGTGAATTCTGTAATGGAAAAATAA
The DNA here is from genome assembly GCA_030710605.1 of Cordylochernes scorpioides. Taxonomy (NCBI): domain Eukaryota; kingdom Metazoa; phylum Arthropoda; class Arachnida; order Pseudoscorpiones; family Chernetidae; genus Cordylochernes; species Cordylochernes scorpioides. The sequence continues at coordinate 11,835,777 of CP092863.1, forward strand.
TTTTTGTGGGAAAATTAATTATGGTTACTGAGAGGCTATATACAAGCATTGGTGGCGACATCTCTTCTCTCTCTATATAAAAATGAATGTTTGTATGTCTGTCTGTTTGTATGTCCGGTATACAAATTCGCAGTAGTTCACTAATTCAAACCAAAATTTCCATACATGGGTAAAAAAATACGGGGAAGACGATAGGCTATTTTTAAAAATATATAAATCAATTATTAAAACTATATATTTTTAGTCAGAAAATGATGATGACGATATTGCTGTATCATGTTTGATTATTAGATACATAATTATATCGGGAAAAATTCCAAAAAGCAGAGACCACGGGTGAAACCAGTTCATTATTTTGTACGCAGGAACAAAATTTTAACAGAAAAACATTCATTCGAGCAGAAAACAAAAGCCAGATCATCTTTCTATAAAAATATTGCTTCTCAGACACAAAGTTTGGAGCGCGACGTTTCACAAAAGTGACATCCACGGTGCCAATTTATAATTGTAACAAATATTATTTGAATAAAAGCATTTAATCGAGTAAAACCCGGGCGTTGCCCGGGTCATTTGGCTAGTAAGAGATAAAAGAGAATGGTGTTGGTGAGATATAGGTTGAGTATAAGTAAGAGAAATCAAAATTTTTAATTATAAGAAATCAAAATGAATGCTATGGTACAAAGTGAAAAAAAAAAGAACAAGGTGCCTAAACAATTCTACTCGAGATGGGGAACAAAAATCGAGGGAATTTTTCTATTAGGGCTTCTGAGAAATCAAAAATAATATAAGTTGTGAGAAATCAAAGTGAATGCCTTGTTGCATAGTGAGAAAAATAAGAAAAAGGTGCCTAAACAATATTCTACTCGAGATGGGGAACAAAAATCGAGGGAATTTTTTCTATTAGGGCTTTTGAGAAATCAAAATTAAAATAAGTTGGGAGAAATCAAAGTGAATGCCTTGGCGCATAGTGAGAAAAAAAAAAGAAGAAAAAGGTGCCTAAACAATATTCTACTCGAGATGGGGAACAAAAATCGAGGGAATTTTTCTATTAGGGCTTTTGAGAAATCAAAAATTAAAAAAAAAAAAATAGATAAATATCTAATTTTAAAAGAAAACCAGTGAGTTTTCGTTGAGAAAAATTTGTTTATTGGATGAATTACTCAATTAGACTACTACTAGACTACTACGAACTACAGAGAGTAATTGGTTTATATGAACAAAATAAAAAGAAGTTGTTATATAAATGATAAATATTTGATTAAGATAAATGATAAGTATTTGATTAGGATAAATGGTAAACTTTTGACTAAGATAAATGGTAAATTTGATTAAGAATTTTAATTTTAAAATACAAAAAATGTAAATGAATGGGATAAGTAAAATGTAGAGCGAGAGGTTCACAAACTCTCTTTGTGATAAAATTACATGCGAGTATCTAGGTCACGCGGCGCAATCAGCTCTTTTTATTTGCCTCGTAGATTTTTTGTCTTTCCCGTGCGACTCATGGGTAGAAACATGATCTTTCCCAATTGTGCTTTATATTATGTATACAGGAGACATGGGAATCTTATTAACCTTACGTGTGTATGTTGTTTTTGTGGTTGTGTTGTTTTCGAGATCTCAAGGCCGAGTGTATTATGTTAATATGTCCCGAGACTTAATGCGTTCTAGGGATTTTTATGCAATTCCCTAGGGCACTTAAGATATGCTCGCCCGATATCCACTTTTTTTATCGGGAGGTCGTAACCGGAGTCGGATCTTTGAATACAGGGTTCGAGGAAAGTCCTCGACCCTTCTAAAGTGGATGTTTATTCCTTTCGGTGGAAAGGTAAGCTCGAAAGCTTTGCTACCTAATTTTTCCTATCCTTTAAGTGGTAATGTTCGTGCTTTTGTTCATATTTAACCTTGAGATCTGCGTGTTGTGCATTGGTCGTGATTGTTGTGTACTTGTTTTTATGTGTTGCCAAAATGTTGTTTAGAAATGTTAATAAGAATCGAATTTGGTCGGCAATTCATTGGGGATGTTTGGGCATGTTATAAGTTTTTGTGAGAAATGTAAAAATAAATTTTATGTGTTGTTAAAAGCCTAAGGTCTGTTGTGTCTGTTGTGGGTAAATGTAAAGGTTTTTGGAAGTTTTTGGAAGAAGAAAATAAGAATAGATTATGGTGAAATTCATTGGGATGTTTGGAAATGTATTAATATAATGATATTAATATAATTAAATTGTGTTTTTTGTAAGAGTCGATATGTAAGCTTGTTGTAACTGGAAATCCAAGACCGTTAAAAATGGTGGATGTGGAGGGGAGAACACGGTGACCTCAATTTTATTGTCGGGGGCGTGCGGGGGAGATTTCTAAATTTGTCCACCCTCCCTGAGCGAAGCTGCAATTTGGTGACATGTAGATGTCGGCGTCTTTGTCGCGCGGGAAGAAAATGGCCTCCATCTTACTTCCGGCTTCCTAATTGATTCGGGGGTGTTCTAAATCTTTCCCCCTCTCGTGTAATTTGAAACTTCCTGCCGTCTAATTGATTTAGATTGTTACTCCCGCTGGACCCTTTTAATTAGTTGGTCGAGGCGCTCTAATTGTTCTCTGGAAGTTTTCTTCCATTATTTCCTAGACAAGTGTTATAAATTCAAAAATTGCACTGCCTATATGGAAGATGGCCTTTAGGATGGAACTTCCTATATGGAAGACTGCTTTTAGGATATCCAATAAAAGTGTGACAAATGTATAGACGGAACTTCCTATATGGAAGATGGCCTTTAGGATGGAACTTCCTATATGGAAGACTGCTTCCTGTAACTGGTAAAGCTGTGGGGGTTGTAGGGTATATGTTCCAATGTAAACTATTATTGTAAATGGAGCGAGTTTATAGGGCATAATTAGAAGACAGATAAAACATATTAAGTGAAATATGGGATATTGGTAAATTTTCTCCCATGTCTTCTCCACGAATTGGATTTTTTGATTATCGGGTTTGACTTCTATTGATTGTGGCGAATTTGAAATTGGATGTATTTGCGGATGGGCTATGTCGCGTTCTGTGTTACTATGAGTGAGTGGTGTAAATCGGTTTTTGGACAAAATGGTAGGATCTACATGATTGTCAGGTTCGCTGTTCACCAGTTTGGTTGTCAATGGTTCTGTTGAAGAAATGTCGGGTGTAGGTGTTTTAAGTGAAAACGTGTAATCGTTCCTCTGTCGTAGATCGTGTATTTTTGGTATTGTTGGTATTGTGTGCGTGGTATTTTTTGTGTACGGATTTAGTTTGTTTATGTGGACTGTGTCGGTGTCTCTTTGGAGAGGTTGGTTGGATTCATCGATACGTTTTGTTAATTGGCAGGTTGGACAGGTTTTTACCTGTTGTGCAATGTCTTGTGTCATGTTCTGCCAATAATATTGAGCGGAGATGAGTCTCGTCATCTTTGAGATGTTTGGATGGTTGTGCTGTGTGTGGACTGTTTGTAGTAGTTTGTTGGTGAGTGTGGTTGGAATTATAATTTTAGTTACACCTTTTCGGGAAACGGTATGCAGTCCATTGTGATCAATGGTCAAACTAGAATTTCCCGATGGGGAAGGCTGATGGTTCTTAATGAGGGAGGTGTCTAAGAAGCCACAGAACGGGTTACGAGCTATGACGTCCGTTTCATATTGTTGTACTCCATTTATGTAACGAACCTCATATTCGTATCTCGATAGCCTTAATCTCCATCGAAATAATCTGCCTTACGGGTTTTTGATTTTTTCAGCCACTGCAATGCGGGATGGTCAGAAAATATAGTAAATTTTCTGTCCATCAAACTGACGCGGAACTTATCCACACTCTCAACGATTGCTAAGCACTCGAGTTCAGATATGGAATAGCTCCATTCGTGTGAACGCAGGGAGCGGCTGAAATTCTGGACTGTGTAGGTCTTCCCATCAGGGTGGACCTGTTTGAGAACGCTGGCGATGCCGAGTGTTGAGGCGTTACAGTACACCTGGCATGGCAGACCTTCTTTGTAAAGGTGTAAAATGGGTGTGTTGTAAGGCTTTCTTTCAGGCTAGTGAACACTTTCTGGCATTTGTCATCCCAGACCCACATGACATCCCTTTTTAGAAGGTTGACAAGTGGCGTCCACAAGCGGGCGTAGTCCGGAATGAACTTTTTATAAGCGTTCACAGCGCTTAAGAAAGATCGCAATGTTTTGCGATTGTGTGGTTGTTGGATGGCGTGGATTGTTTCTATGTTTCGTGTAGATGGTGTGGTTGTATTGTTAGTGGTTGTGCATGTGTTTGCGTGATGTTGTTGTCGCCTTTTGGTGCGAGTGTCGCGCTTGTTGCGATGTTTGTGCGTGTGACTGTTGTGTGGTGACGTGTGGTCACGCGTGTGTTTGGTGTTAAAGTTGTCCTGTTGGGGGGACACATTTTGTGCCTTGTCGCTGTGATTTGAAGCCGTTGTGGCCTTGGGAATTGAGAGCATATAATAAAGGCAATTGGCCTTAGTGAAAAAATTGTGTTGTGCGTGCGCGTGACTAGATTGGCATGTTGGCAATTGGTTTTGGACCAATGGATGCGCGCATTGGGTGCCATGTGCGGAAGGTTTGTGTGCATGGTGAGTCCTTTGTGACACCGCTCGGCATTCCCAATACGTGCATTCATTGGTGAGGTGAGCAAAGTGATAGGTAGTGGGAGACAATGGAGCGTCAAGTTGGAACATAGTGCCTTGGTTGAAGTCTATGGTTATTTTAAAATTCCGGAGGGTATTTATGCTGAGAATTCCAAATGGCAGAGGTGCTTCCACCACATGGAAATTCTCTTTTTTAGTTAATTTACCTATTGTCAGGGGGAGGAGTATTTTACCTATTGTTGGTACAAGACCGTTTATGGACTGTAGGTCTATAGACTGTTTGTTAAGTTTTAATTTAGGGAGGTTAATTTTTAAAATTTTATAGAGGTTATGGGACACTATGTTCAAACTTGCGCCTGTGTCAATTAGAAAAGGGGGTGATAGTTCAGGGGTTAGGGACAGTTTCATCAACAATTGGCAGACGAAAAGGGTTCGGTACCTTCCTACCTTAGTGACGAAAGGCTTGGGCGGCTTGTACGTCTCGGGCGTGTTGTGGAGGTGTGGGGCGCCAGGCGTGCTGCTGAGTGGGGGCTGTTTGCACTGCCCGTGCGCTCGCGTGTTGAGTTGGGGCTGTTTGCACTGCCCGTGCGTTCGCGTGTTGAGTTTGTTGGGATGGGCCAGTCCACATACTTGTTTTTCCTTGGTCGTTGGAGTAGGGGTCTGGCTTGGTGGGAGGTGGCTCCTCGGGGTGGCGCGTCCGGTAGTCCGGCCACATGGCGGCGGTATCTCCGTCCATCTCCCGGTCGGTCGCTCGAAGGAGTCGGCGGGCGGCGTATGTCACGTCGGCGGGGCCCCGGTACGTCCCCGCGCGTCGGGTCAACTTTACTTCCTGGAGGGCAGCCGTCAACTGGAGTAAAGCTTCCGCCAGGGTGCGTCGTGCAATCTCCTTTCTCTCCCTTTTCACGCCGCCGCTCTGTCTCGCTACTTGGTCTCGTTCGTTTTCCATTATATCCTGTCGACTCACTGTAATATATCGAGGCTTTTTGGTGATTGGTTAAGTGATTGAGTGAGTGATTGATGATTGTTGTAGTAGTACGTTGACTTACTGTAATTGATGTGGGCACAGTCGTTTTTGCTGAAATAGTAAGGTATTCACACAGGGGAAAATAACGAGGACACAGGATTGGATTGAAATAGGCCAGCGATCAAGGGAGAAAGGGGTGAGACTATTGGGGTTCTTGACTAAGGCTAGGCTGTTCACATATTGAACATGGGACTTATCTGGGTGCTGAGAAAGATGGTGGCGAGCTCCAACTTGTTGCGATGGTGCCGAGGTCCTGACTTGTTGCGATGGTGCCGAGTTCCTAACTTGTTGCGATGGTGCCGAGTTCCTAACTTGTTGCGATGGTGCCGAGGTCCTGACTCTGGCAGGTCCAGCTCCCAACTAGTTCCTATGGTGCCGAATTCCTGACTTACCAACTTGAGTCCGAGATTTAACTCGTTAACTCCTCAGGGCTCTCATTGGATGATAGTCGTGTCGAGGCCGTCTCTCATTGGATCTTAGCTAGTCCTGCTGGACTCTGATTGGATCTTAGCTAATCCTTTGTCTTTGTCTTGTTTTAACATGCTCCCGGAAGAAGAGGTTCTTGAACTCAGTTTTATGAATTCCTGGGTAATATCTTTTGCTTCCTGGATAATGAAAACCTGCTAATGATCGTTTCTTCTCTGATGGCCTTTCTCCCAGATTCGCTAAGCCTAGCTTTTATTAAAATCTTTAGATCATACATTGCATAATATTGTGGTGGGGTTACACCAGTTATAAACAAATTATGACATATATATAATTTATTTTCCATTATAATAAATTTCCATTTTTTCGAATAAGTAATAAGCCATTTTTTGTTTTAATATTAATAAATTTGATTTTTAAACTTATTTTTTTACAGAACAAACCAAATAATATTTTTACTAATATGAATAATTTTCTTAAATTATGATTTTTTTTTACCAGTTGGAATATTTTTTTAGAAATTTTTTTTATTAAATTAAAATTTACTCTGTTAAATAGGAAATTTGGAGGAAAGAGATTTGGATAAGCAGTGCAGAGATACAGAGAAGGTGGATAAGAGTTGTTGAAGGATTTTCTTAGCTCAGGGACAATTAAAGAAAATCGTCCAAAAATGTAGTTTGTAAAGATTAAGTGGAAGTAAACTTCCAATCCCCCCTCCAACTGAAGCACCAATAAGATAAGTAAATCTTTATTATTATTTTTAATAGAATGTAAATTTGACCATAGGATTATTCTCCCCCATTTTATTCTCATTGTCTTTTTCTTTTATGTTTGACAATTTCGAATAGAATAATAAATATAAAAACAATGGTTGCCTGTAAAGTCGGTTTTACGGGCGAAGATTTTACGTGACAACGGTAGAATATTTATTGATATGAATATAATTAAATTGCACAATAGGAACAAGGAATTGAATGAAAATAAGAATTGCACAAATTTTAACTATAGAAATATATTTTGTTTACTAAAACATTGTACATGTAAACTTAAACTTAACTAATTCCTATTTGAGTGATTTTGTTGAGGATAGGACGATGATAGGAGAAATATGAAATGAAAGGAAGTGTTTCTGCTGTAATGTGTCTTGCGAAAGTCAAGTCGATAGTTGTTCCTTTTAACGTAGTTGACTTAGAAACGTTTGATACGCAATCAAGATTATACGTATTTTTCATGAAAATAAGAAACGAGTTGTCAGGCTTTACGTTTTTGTTAAAATCACCACACAGAAGAATCGGTATACTAGAATCAACTTGCACGAACGGTGGCACGTACTGGCTGTTGTGAATGTACGGACCGAGTCCTTGCCATAGTAACATTCCAATATCCTGCATACTAGCTCCTGGATGAATATATACAGCACCGAGTATAAACTTGAAGCTAGTATTAGCGGCGAAGCAAGTAACTTCAGTCATGCACATGTCACCCTTGGTTTTAATGACACGAGTTACGTCTGTAATCGCAACTTGGAACACTTCCGCCGTAGATGTCGATGATAATTTACGATAGATCGCCACTCCACCAGCCGCGTTGGTATTTGAAAATCAAAACACTTATTCAGATCGAAGGTTCAAATTTTTGCTAAATAAATTTGAAATTAAATAAAATTTGTAATTGTAAATGATGCAGTTGAAAATTAAAACATTTACTTAAATTAGATGTTAAAATTCTTGCTCAACACAGTTTAAATAAAGTTTTCTTATATCTGCCACTTTTTCTTAATATTTGTAATTTTAAAGAATCAATTCGAAAATCAAAACATTTATTCAGATCGAAGGTTCAAATTTTTGCTAAATAAATTTGAAACTATTTAAAATTTGTAAAATAATAATTAATTAATTAATTAATTTTAAACTAATAATTTACTTAACACTATCAACATTTATCAATAGTATGACATAACCTATAAACTCAGTTTCTCAACTTTTGTGTCAATCTAACAATTAATCAATCAATCATAGTTTACGATAATGAAATATCAGTGTACAATTATTTACCTTTATTGTTGTAGTTGTTGTAATGGACGAATCTAAGCACTCCACAGTTTCACTACAGACACAGCTGACGATACTTTAACCACACGTGTGAACTTGTATTATGACGCTTTCTTGTTTTTCCAACGCCAAGAACGTTCGAGAAAGACAAAGACAGAGACAAGCATGCGCCGATTCAATGCGCCTAATTCTCTAGCGCTGCGCGCGCAGCTGCGCGCGCAGCACTCTCGTTCGGTGACTCATCGTAACGTTACCGGGCGTTACACTTTTTCATAAGTGACTCCCAGCCGCAACCTAATTTAAGACGTTGTCACGTCAAAAATGTTTTGAATCTCAACTTTGGCTCTGAGTGCTTAATTGGTGTAGAGTCAATGATTCAATTGACCCCAGTGCGTGCAGAATATTTTCAATTCATGTTTTTTTTTTTTAATAGCAGGGTTAATATTGTGAACTCCTTGAAAACAAAAGAGTCTTCACAGATTGGGACAGAGGACATCAGAAAATCCGCCGTTACAATTGTAATGAATTAATGCCCCATTATCACCTTTATTATCCCTGAGAATTTTGAATTTTGTCTTTTTCACACGAAATATATACTAAAATTACTTCATCAATTATTTTCTAAAAATATGACATATATGACATTTGCTACTATTTTCCACCGAAGCTACTAAAAATCTCTGGGTAATTTTGCTTGTATAGCTGAATATATAAATAAACATAAATTCATTCAAAGCCTAAATTTGAGAATATTTTGGAGGTATAAATGATCAAAACTATTAATTACAAGTGGTTGTTCCTGCCATTGCCAAGGCATCAGTGGTATGGTTTCTCAATCTTGCTAAACGCTCTTTGGATGTTCTACTGAAGGCCCAGAGACCCTTCTTTGTGAAGGCCTTAAGGGCATTCGGTACAACAAACAATGCTGCTCTCATTTCCCTCTCTCGAGTACTTTCTATCGACCTGGAAATCGCGGCTAAAACCAAACTGTACTTGAAAAGTATGGATTGGTTGACGCCGAGGTTCCACTCGAGCCCCCTCCCTTCCCTAATCCTCTCCCTTACCCCCCATATTACTCCGCTCCCAGTAATATCCCGGCGTGTACAGGATTTCCGGTCTCAATTGCGCACCTGAAATGCGTGTTTTCCATGTCCTGACCCCCCACCTTGTTCAGTCTCTCAGGCCGAAGCCTTTGGATTTGTTAAGGCTCATGAAAACGCTACCACACTACCTGAACACCTAACTTTAGGATTCCTGCTGGACAATCTCTCAGTCGTGAATTCAGTTCTGACCTCTAGGACTGGTAATTACCTCATCAGGAGAGCTCTGCTCCTGATTTCGCGGTTGAACCGCAAAGAGGAACAGGTCTACCATCCAATGGATCAATGGACCCAGCGGGACCCAGGGTAACAACATTGCAGACACACTCGCAAAGCGGGGAGCGGAGTCTCCTAACCCAAGCTGCTACAAGCTCGCTCCTTTGTCGCATATAAAAGCGACAATCTACGGGCGGGCGCGTGAAGCACAGGATAGCAGATTCCTCTCTCTAGCTCCTTCTATCCACACCCTCTTTGGCCTTACCAGAATGATTTTCCTAGACAAAAGGTATGAGTAAATCTTCCCGAGCGAGCACAACGTGATTGGCCTGCTATCCCGTGGACGGACAGTTTTGCCCACAGGATATGGTTTATTGATGATCCCTCCTGCCCATATTGCGATACCAACAGGGAAGAAACCTTGACGCACATTGTGTTAGAATGTAACAGCCTTGATGCCCTTAGATTACGCCTCCTTCCATCTCTGCGGTTAAATTGGAGTACACTCCGCGGTCATTTAGGGACTTTATCTACAACTAGCCGAATGACCCGGGCAACGCCCAGGTTTTACCCGATTAAATGTTTTTATTCAAATACTATTCGTTACAATTATAAATTGGCGCCGTGGATGTCACTCTTGTGAAACGTCCCGCTCCAAACTTTGTGTCAGAGAAGCGATATTTTTATAAAGAGATGATCTCGCTTTGTATCTTCTGCTCGAATGAATGTTTTTCTGTTAGAATTTTGTTCCTGCAAACTAAAAATGAACTGGCTTCACCTGTTGTCTCAGCTTTTTGGAATTTTTCCCGATATAATTTTGTATCTGATAATCAAACATGATACAGCAATGTTGTCATCATCATTTTCTGACTAAAAAATAAACTATTTTTGCCCAGAACCTGTCAATTTTATTTTTACTGGCTAAAAATCCGATAAATATCTTTTCCAGATTTTTCTCTATGTCCTGTTAAAACACGTTTTACATGTACATTAGGTCAGCTGATATTACCTCCCATCTTCACCGCTAGAGGCGCTGCTTGCGAGCGAAAAGGCAAATTTGCAACGCAATTTGCAAATAACTCGAATAATATTCGGGATAGAGACCTGAAATTTTCACTATAAGTTTTTCCAGATTCTACTCTATATACTGTTAAAATATCAGTCAGAATAGTTACGTATTGTGGACGTGTATAGCCGACATAGATACCCACATACATACATACATACATACACTGACTTTTATATATATAGGGATAAGAGCACTTGGCAAGCATACTTGGAGTTCCAGAAGGCCTTGGAAGGACTTAAGCCACCTGTCCGCACGGAGGAGTCTGATCACTCAAGTGACTCGGACTCCTAGGACTCCTAGCACGTAGCTGCAACTTTCGCATGTGCCGCCGTGCTTGCCCGTTTTCCCGACCGGCCCTGCATATGCGAACGCCCCTGACGCTGTCGTGTGATTGTGGTACTGTTCCCTGGAACACTGCAACAGAGCATTGCGGCCTGTCTGCTCTCAACGGTCACTCTTGAGCTCAAAACTCATACTATTGGACTCGTTTCTGCCTCCCCATGATTTCCTCGGATCACCGCCCTGCCCCACTGATCCTCCACTACATTCCGGCTCTCCTGGCCTCGCCCAGGCCCCTTCAACAGTGCAATGTTTATAATACTTTGTATATATTCCGCTTTATGAGTCCATCGGGCTCAAAAATCATCCATTCTGGGTAGCAGCCCCGTAAATTAAGATATTTCCAACTATTATTTTCTAACTGATTGAACCAACTTCGCCCAGCTTTTCCTGGAGTAAATATTTTCTAGCAGAATATTGTTTTAACAAATTATATTTTGTATGATTATAGTTATAACTGTAATTAGTAGTCACGAGTATTCCAATTAATATATCATTACTAGCCGAATGCCCAGGCAACGCCCGGATTTTACCCGATTAAGTGTTTTTATTCAAATACTATTCGTTACAATTATAAATTGGCGCCGTGGATGTCACTATTGTGTCCCGCTTCATAACAAACAATTAAGTCGTAGGACGAGTGGGTAACCCCCTCGATTCCCGACAGTCATGAACCGGGATTGAATCCCGCGTTAAAATTTGTTTAATATGTGATAACCTTCACCTATTACACAATGTTCAATTATCATGAACTAGGTTGCTCTTGCTGAGCGGTACCTATTTATGTGAATTTGAACCAGTCCCGCTCCAACTTTGTGTCTGAGAAGCGATATTTTTATAGAGAGATGATCTGGCTTTGTGTCTTCTGCCCGAATGAATGTTTTTCTATTAAAATTTTGTTCCTGCCTACTGAAAATGAACTGGCTTCACCCGTGGTCTCTGCTTTTTGGAATTTTTCCCGATATAATTTTGTATCTGATAATCAAACATGATACAGCAATATTGTCATCATCATTTTCTGACTAAAAAACAACTATATTTGCCCAGAACCTGTCAATTTCAATTTTTCTTGGCTGAAAATCCGATAAATATCTCTTCCAGATTTTTCTCTATGTCCTGTTAAAACACGTTTTACATGTACATTAGGTCAGCTGATATTATCTCCCATCTTCACCGCTATAGGCGCTGCTTGCGAGCGAAAGGGCAAATTTACAACGCGATTTGCAAATAACTCGACGAATATTGGGAATAGAGACCTGAAATTTTCACCATAAGTTTTTCCAGATTCAACTCTATATACTGTTAAAATTTCAGTCAGATTAGTTACGTATTGTGGACGTGTATAGCCGACATAGGAACAAACACACATACATACATACACTGACTTTTATATAAATAGGGATGAATGTATCTCTTATTATCACTCTATATATAAAGTGTTATGACTTTAAAATGAAACGCAAAATGATGATGATAAATTAGACTGATAATGATATAATTAATAACAATTGCTAAATCAATATTCGCCTGAGAGAAAAGGCGAGTATAAATTATTTTTATAATTTTCTAGAACTAGAAAATATGCTAAATGTTTCTTATTTGTCTAATATCAGTCTTTGAATAGTTTATATGTTTTAATCTATGCATTCAGGTACATAGATTCATTTTTTCTTTTGTTAATTAAGTAATTTTGGTTGATAAGAGTAACATATTTCAATATATGTTGGCTAAAATAAATTCAGTATTAGGGGCATGTTTTTCCTGAAAATATTGTTTTAATAAATGTTCACTATGCAAACATTCACTCGGGTAAAACTGGGCGAAGCAGAGTACATTCGCTAGTAAATAAATGAACATACTAGATTTTTCCCACGGTCACCCTTGGGCTCAATACTCATACTATTGTACCAGTCTCTGCCTCCCCCTGATCTCCAAGGATCATCACCGTGCCCCCCTGATCCTCCTCTACATCCCGGCCCTTCTGGCCTCACCCGAAGTTGATCCCCTGGCCACCCATCCCCAAGCCCCTCCAACAGTGCAATGTATATAGTGCTTTATATATATTCCGTTTTATACGTCCAACGGGATCAAAATTCATCCATTCTGGTTAGCAGCCCGTAAATAAGGATATTTCCATACTAGAATTTTATATAGAGAGAGATTGATAGGTTCTTTGCAAGCTGAGATATTTTATTACCGCAACGCTTTTTAGCATGAATGCGAGAGACGGGTTTAGCCCTGTTTGGTCTCCTTGTTCATTTTCCAGAATATGGCTGTGGCGTTTGAAACAGCAGAGTTATACATTGGGTGTCAATTGCAGATGATTTCTGCACAGAGGTGGGTTCTTAGGGACCAAGGCTTGCATATGGCAGAATGATCCAATTGAAAGTCTAAGGAAATTTTGAAGTTTTTATGTATGAATCTGGAAAGAACGCGATTTATTCGCACAAATAATGCTCAAGAGTTCTGCCTGGAAGGCTAAACACTCGTGATTTCATAGTAGCCACTAATTACGCAACAGAAAGAGCTAAAAGTTGGTTTTTAGTCAGAAAATGATTATGACAATATTGCTGTATCATGTTTGATTATTAGATACAAAAATATATTGGGAAAAATTCCAAAAAGCAGAGACCACGGGTGAAGCCAATTCATTTTTAGTATGTGCAGGAACAAAATTATAACATAAAAACATTCATTCGAGGAGAAGACACAAAGCCAGACCATCTCTCTATAAAAATATCGCTTCTCAGACACAAAGTTTGGAGCGGGACTTTTCATAAGAGTGACATCCACGGCGCCAATTTATAATTGTAACGAATAGTATTTGAAAATTTAAAAAAAAATAGAATTTTCAAATATGGTTGTGAAAATTTCAGTTTTTATATTTTAAAACCACACAAAGTTTGGAGCGGGACGTTTCACAAGAGTGTGACATCTACGGCACCAATTTATAATTGTAACAAAAATATTTGAATAAAAGCATTCAATCGGGTAAAACCCGGGGGTTGCCCGGGTCATTCGGTTAGTATATATATAAAATTGAATGTCTGTCTGTCTGTATGTTTGTACTCTATAGAGTTAAAAACCATACATCCAATCGCCTTGAAATTTTGGGATATTATTAGGTATATCCCCGGGAAGGGTTTTGAAAAATAATTTCTTGAATATCTTGAAAATCCTTAGAGTTATTTGTAGATTTGTAGATTTAACTCGAAAGAAGCGCCCCCATTGCGACGATGATAACAAGTTTTTTTAATCTATAAGTTTTATTATCACTAAGTTTATTATCTTAAAGATTATTTATCAAAAGTAAGATTTTCTACCTATTAATTGCGCACAAGTCAAAGTTAGTTTTATCATTTATCTACAACATATATATTGGGAGAATAGATAAAATGATGATTTTGTAAAGTAGAAAATTAGGAAAGACAAAATTCAGGATGACACGGGAATTTATTTGAGACCATAAAATGATAATTAATATTGATTTTATTCAACTTATTGAGTATTTTTAAGGGACCGGGATAAAATGTTCACTTTATCTAGAGATTCAAATTTACGAGTTTCAAATTATTAAAATATATCTTTTATTTTTTACATATGTTATATTCAAATGACATTTATGTGGGGATAATTTTATTGTTAATTTTCATTTTGATGTATTGTATACATTTGATCATTAAAAAATTATTATTTAGGTATTAAAACTGCCTTTTTGTTCAAAGACAGCAACGTTGAACGGGTACAGCAAGGTGGAGCAGATAATCAAACATAAAGTTATCTTGCCAAGTATAGATTCAGTAGGGATTGGATGTTTTCTATAATTGTTCTAACAAATGTTCTTTAGGTAAACTTTTACTAGGGTAAAACCCGGGCGAAGCCGGGTACATCCGCTAGTCTCTCTATAAAAATATCGCTTCTCAGAAACAAAGTTTGGAGCGGGACGTTTCCAGTTCAGTTTCCAGTTCAAAAATAACTTTATTAGGTGTCGCTCAAAAAGAGCAACCTAGCTTATGATATTAACAATGAATTATATGTACACGTTCTTCACATTGACAGGGTATTCACATCTCTACAAGGTTAGGGCCTGGCGCGCGGTCTTTAAATCGGTGTGTTCTCTTTTCTAATATGTTCTGTTATTTTTATTTTTTATTATATATTTTTTTTCTTTAACGTGTTTTTTCTTAAGATTTTCCATTTTTCTACATTTGTTCTCAATCGATATAGGAGTTGCCTTGGCTTTGGTTTCCTTCTCTTCAGTTCTTGTTTGTAGTTACAGGCTTCTCTGAATGTAATATTTTCGAGATTTTCAGATTTATCGTAAAAGTTGAAAGCTTGTTTTATTATGAAATCATTTATATTTTCTAAATTGAGGTCCTTTCTGATGATACTGCTTCTGACAAACCATGGGGCACCTATTATTTTCTTTAATACCTGGTTTTCGAAACTTTCGAATTTTTTCAGTGTAGTTTTGTTTGCGGTTATGAAGACTGGGTGGCCGTAGGTTAGGATTGGTCTTATAATAGACGTGTATATGGTACGTTTGCAGTTTACGAATAGTATTTGAAAATCAAAATAATAGAATTTTCAAATATCGTTGTGGAATTTACATTTTTATTATTTTTTATTTTAAAAAACACAAAGTTTGGAGCGGGACGTTTCACAAGAGTGACATCCACGACGCCAATTCATAATTGTTACGAATAGTATTTGAATAAAAACATTTAATCAGGTAAAACCCGGGTGTTGCCCGGGTCATTCGGCTAGTTCTTAATAAAAAATGTTTCAAAAATATTCTTTTCCCTGGAGGCTTAATGTTTTTATTTTAACAAAATAATGATAATAGCAATAATGGAAAACATTTATTAGAGTACTCTCATGACTATAAAAATAATTTTACATTAAATGATATAAAAGGGCTTACCTAATCTTAATTTATGGAATGCCTTCTGACTCAACTTGCATTGAATGTTACTAAAAATAACTAAACAAAGAGTAATCAATAAAGACATTTATAATTCAAGTTCCTAGAACATACAAATCTAGTAAACTTTCTCTTTCTTGATGTAATCATTCCTGGAGCCACATACTAAGTCGACAACTATCCTGGTTGATCTTTAAACTTCACTCTAATGATGAACATCCAGTTTTTCAGATGTCGCCAAGCTGATTTATATTTCAGTATATTCCGCAGGTCTTCATGGGTAAATATTGTTTTTCCTATGAGGGTAGCTGTTTGTGGGAACTTTGAAGAAGTTACGCGGGGCATCTGAAGAGGAGGTAGTCAACAGTTTGGTCTTCTTGGTGGAAAATATTATATTTCTCATTAAAGTTATATTTATAACCCAAATTTTTTCCTGGAGCGCAGAATGCCAATTACCCTGGATATTTCTCATTAATGTAAGTATATATGTTGTATGCTCTTCAAAATTTTCTTTGTAATGTATCAGCAGGCCGGCTGCTTTTATTTATTCACCCCCAAAACAAATCACTAAAAAATAACCTCAAAATAGTTACAAAATATTTCTATAGATGTCGATAAATTTGTAATTAGTTAGGTTTGGGTATATAATTCTATAGAGGTGTTTTCTAAAATATTTAGGTAAATATTATACTAAATCAATGAGCAAATTAAACAAATTTAAAATATTTTCAATCTTGCTTTAAATACCAATGTACTGAATCAATTAAACGCAGATGAGCGCGATTTTTTGAACCGAGAATTTTGAATGACCTTACTTCAAGGGATCATTTCTAAAGTTACGTACGCAGTTCGATAACCGAACTTCGACGGGACGCCACCCGCGATGAGGAGTTGGGGGGCCTTTCCCTGAGCGTGAAGTTGGACCCTTCTGTGGTCTTTTGATGATCGCTCAATACTGGGAACTGTCCGCTCTGAGTGGGCTTTTTTATAATCAAATAAAAAATAGAGAGAAATTGATATTCTGAAACAGAATATTTTTATAATACAAATTATTATAAATATTATTTTTTGAGAATTTTTATTCTTAAACTAGCGGACGTACCCGGCTTCGCCCGGTTTTACCCGAGTAAAAGTTTGTCTAACGAATCTCTCGATAAAGTGAACATTTTTTTCCCGGTCCCTTGAAAAATACTCGATAAGTTGAATAAAATCAATATTAATTGGTTCCCTCGGTAATTGGAAGTTAAAGGAATAGTATCTTGCCTAGGAATTGTATCATTATTCTTGTCTCAAATAAATTGCCGTGTCATCCTGAATTTTGTCTTTCCTAATTTTCTACATTACAAAATCATCGTATCATCATGATAATATTTAGAGCAGATTGTTGAATTATAACAGATAAATTAAAATATTTATCTTGATTATTTCTAGGCGAAAAGTTATTTCAAAAATTTTATTTGCTAGAAACCTTCCCAGTACTATACTAAATAACTTCCCAAAGTTTCATGGCGATCCAATGAGTGGTTTGGTCAGGCATAAAGGACAAACAAACAAACAGACACACACACACACATACATTCATTTTTATATATATATAGATTATATCTCGAATTACTTTTATGAAGTTTCTTTCTGTTATTTTATCTAAATAAAGTACAATTATTTTAATATAAAAATGATGTGTGACACCTTGCCTTTTGTATCCTAATTTTCCTTCAAAAAAAGTGAAGCAATCATTTTTTCCAGAAAAAAAAGACAAAATTAAGAAACCTTTAGACGAACTTTTTGTCTTCGAAGACAATATTAAATGGAAAGAGAACATCCTATACCTAGGGATGACCCTAGACGAGCACCTAACCTTCAAAAAACACATCGAAAACAGAATTAATTTGGCGAAAGCTGCCCAACACCGACTATCCCTACTTCTAGGATCAAAAAGCAAATTATCCCTTCATTGCAAAAGAAACATTTACACTTCAATAATAAGACCAATACTCATATACGGCCATCCAATTTTTATGACAGCACATAAGACCATCCTTAAAAAGCTAGAAGTATTTGAAAATAAAATGATCAGAAAAATCATGTCTCCACCCTGGTTCGTTCGGAACACAATCCTCAGGAACGATCTAAATATCGAAAACATCAATGACTACATTATTAGACAATCATTTAAATTTTACGAAAAATCCGAAAAATTAGAAAATCCCACCTATAAGGAAGCCACAAACTACAAATGCGGAAAAAGGAAAATAAGAAATTTGAAACCTAGACAAATTCTCCATCAATTAAGCCAGAATGACGAAAAGTGGGAAAAAAGGAAAAACAAACCCACCTTGAATATCAAACAAGCCCGAAAAAACCTTCTCAAGAAAAATATCCCCAAGGACCTGAGAATCCGGACCCAACGACATCATTATAAATTATAATTGTAAATGAACCCCTGTACATAACCACCCCCCTCAGTATATTGTAAATATGATGATCTAGGTTGCTCTTTTTGAGCGGCACCTAATAAAGTTATTTGGAACTGGAACTCCTAATTTTCCATGCGTAATAAAAATAATGAGCTGCACTCTACTCAAAATTGCAAAAACTAACAGTGTTCCGCATTACTAATATATATTTTTTTAAATCATATTTTACGCATCAGGAAGCTGTTTTACATTTAAAAAAAAAAGAGAGAGAGATTTTATTTAACTTTATTACTTGAAAATTGTCGGTGGACGAGTGGGTAACACCCTCGGTTCCCGACAGTCATGAACCGGGATTGAATCCCGCGTTTAAATTTTGTTTAATATGTGAAAAACCTTCACATATTATTCATTGTTCAATTATCATGAACTAGTTTGCTCTTGCTGAGCGGTGCCTATTTATGTGATTTGAACCAGAGAGAGAGATTTATTACTTGTAAAAACAACAAGTCGTTGGATGAGAGGGTAACACGCTCGATTCCCGACAGTCATGAACCGGGATTAAATCCCGCGTTAAAATTTGTTTAATATGTGAATAACCTTCACATATTATTCATTCTTCAATTATCATGAACTAGGTTGCTCTTGCTGAGCGGCACCTATTTATGTGATTTGAATCAGATTTATTACTTGTCTGTCCCCAAATATTGTAATTAATTTTTAATATGATTCCAGACCACATAGAAATTTGAAATTTTGAACACTCACTTAAAACAGCTAACTATGCAAATGTGATAAATATAATCCCTCAAGGTGGTTGGGTATAAAATAGGATCAGTATATTTCCTTCCAAGAGAAAATTATAGGCGTAGCTCTTTCTGTTGCGTAATTAGTGACTACTATGAAATCACGAGTGTTTAGCCTTCCAGGCAGAACTCTTGGGCATTATTTGTACGAACTCCACCAGCCATGAATAAGCGTTCCCCCCAGACAAACCGCGTCAGCCTGGCCTGTAATTTAGCGATAGTGGCGTCGTCGGGCAGGTAGCCGTGCAGATGGTAGAGCACTGCCGCTAGTACCAGCGAGTTGGCCGCTCTCGCTCGCCCAACCAGGGAGAAGCCACAGACGTATGGGGACCATCTAGAGATTGCTCTTTCCAGGATTCCCAGAAAATGATTTTCCTAGAACGATTTTCCTTTTCCAGATGTAACTTCGCAGCCCAGCACCGTGATGGAAGATGCGGACCACGAGATGCCCAAAGGAGAGTCGGCGCGGTCCCTCCAGGCGCCGCACCACAGTTTCTTACACCTAGTGAAGTTCACGCATACTCCTGACGTACGCCGGAATTCGTCAAAGATGGTCTTGACTTTCTCGAACTGCCAATCTTCATGGATCAGCAGAGAATATCATCGGCGTACGCCAGGACGTTCCCTCTTCCGAGAGCTCTCTCCAGGTGGCGCAGGAGGGGACCGGTGAAGATGGAGAATAGAGCTGCGCTGCAGGCACAACCCTGCCGAAGCCTGATCTGGTTCAAATCACATAAATAGGTACCGCTCAGCAAGAGCAACCTAGTTCATGATAATTGAACAATGAATAATATGTGAAGATTATTCACATATTAAACAAAATTTAAACGCGGGATTCAATCCCGGTTCATGACTGTCGGGAATCGAGGGGGTTACCCACTCGTCCACCGACTTTTTGTTTTTGCCGAAGCCCTCTGCGCATTCTGAATGGGCAGGTGAAGTTTTCATCGACCTTAATGGTAGCATCGGCCTCCGCGTAGCGAAGGTGGAGCCATTCAATGAGGGGCGGAGGTAGGCCGATGGAGCGCAGCTGGGCGGCCAGGAACTCTCGGTCCACATTGTCAAAGGCAGACTGCAGGTCAGGGAGAAAATCAACACGATATAATTCCTTATAATTATGAGCAATATAGGGAGTACAGCCAAATTGAATACAGACTAGAATATTAAAATGAAAAAAAAAAACATTTATAAGGTTTAACACACAATTGATTAGATAGTTTCCCTCTCTTAAATTTTCCCACTGATGCAAAAGATCATAGTAAAAATTGTATTCTTTTTTTTTTCGGAGAAAAATATTACGATAAAAAACTTGAAATTTTATTGACTAAATATTTGACCTACAACTTTTAATATAGTCAAAAGCCTTCTGCTTCTCTGGTTCAAATCACATAAATAGGTACCGTTCAGCAAGAGCAACCTAGTTCATGATAATTCAACAATGAATAATATATGAAGGTTATTCACATATTAAACAAAATTTTAACGCGAGATTCAATCCCGGTTCATGACTGTCGCACCCCAGCTATCCCGATTTGGGAAAGTGGTCAGGGCCAGCCATTCCAAAGTGCAATGGAAAGGCCTCTCCTGAGGGCACAGGAATCTTGATCTCCGTGACACCGATGCCAGGTAAGTATCCTTCTGCTTCATTTATGAAAAGTGTCCTCTTAAAGGATTGTGATATTTCAAGTTAGTTATTTGTCACCACTCCCCTCTCTCTTACATCATATATATATATAATACTATACTTATATAATTGCCTTATTCTGTCTCTGTGAAGTTCACTGTCTGAAGTTCACGGATAGATTTTGGTCATCAACGCGCGTATCATCATTATGATCATTATCATTATCTAATGATAATAATAATTATTATTATCTACTTATATAATTGCCTTATTCTGTCTGTGTGAAGTTCACTGTCTGAAGTTCACGGATAGATTTTGGTCATCAACGCGCTCATCATCATTATGATCATTATCATTATCTAATGATAATTATTATTATTATCTACTTATATAATTGCCTTATTCTGTCTGTGTGAAGTTCACTGTCTGAAGTTCACGGATAGATTTTGGTCATCAACGCGCTCATCATCATTATGATCATTATCATTATCTAATGATAATTATTATTATAATTATCTACTTATATAATTGCCTTATTCTGTCTGTGTGAAGTTCACTGTCTGAAGTTCACGGATAGATTTTGGTCATCAACGCGCGCATCATCATTATGATCATTATCTAATGATAATAATAATTATTATTATTATACTTATCTACTTATATAATTGCCTTATTCTGTCTGTGTGAAGTTCACTGTCTGAAGTTCACGGATAGATTTTGGCCATCAACGCGCGCATCATCATTATGATCATTATCTAATGATAATAATAATTATTATTATTATACTTATCTACTTATATAATTGCCTTATTCTGTCTGTGTGAAGTTCACTGTCTGAAGTTCACGGATAGATTTTGGTCATCAACGCGCGCATCATCATTATGACCATTATCATTATCTAATGATAATAATAATAATTATTATTTAATTATACTTATCTACTTATATAATTGCCTTATTCTGTCTGTGTGAAGTTCACTGCGTGAAGTTCACGGATAGATTTTGGTCAGAATGGATAAAATAAAAAAAGGGATGGGATGGGAATCGAACCCACGACCTTCCGCTTACCGGGCAGATGCCATGACCACTAGGCTACCCTGGACATATTTTTCCGTTCACATTTTCATTTTTATATTTTCAAGACACACACAGTTTGGGGCGGGACGTTTCACAAGAGAGACATCCACGGCGCCAATTTAAAATTGTAACGAATAGTATTTTAATTAAAACCTTTTAAAAACACACAGTTTGGAACGGGACGTTTCCTGGTTCAAATTCACATAAATAGGTACCGCTCAGCAAGAGCAACCTAGTTCATGATAATTGAACATTGAATAATATGTGAAGGTTATTCACATATTAAACAAATTTTAAAGCGGGATTCAATCCCGGTTCATGACTGTCGGGAATCGAGGGGGTTACCCACTCGTCCACCGACTTTTATGTTATGGGACGTTTCACAAGAGTGACATCCATGGCGCCAATTTATAATTGTAACGAATAGTATTTGAATTAAAACGTTTTTAAAATATATACGCACTCGGGTAAAACCCGGGCGTTGCCCGGGCCATTCCTCTAGTATATACATATTAATAACAACTATTTTTAGAAAATATGCACAAATTGGATTTTTCAATTTTTTTACTATATCAACAATGATCCACAGAATATATAATTGATATAATATATAATTCAGAAATAACTTCTACATTGTGTTTTTTTTAAGAAATAATAAAAATAAATAAATTCGAGTCCCACGCGAAAAACCCGAACCATGGAAGATCTCCCTGCACCAGAAGCCCCCAACACTAATTTTACCAACCCCAAATACCTGGTAGGTACCCGTAAATATTCAATTTGGAAACTGCCAGAATTAAAAAATGAAGAAGATTCTCAAGCTTTGAAGAAATACTCCGGCGCGGTCGAAACCACCTTTGCCGAGCTAATAAATTTTATTGACTTTTACGAAAGGGAACTGTGCGAACTGCGCTCAAACTACCTAGAACACAATACTATAAAAGCTCCCGCGAAGCGCCCAAGAGAAAAATCACCAGTAGCCGCAAAAGAAACAACAACGCAAAAAACAACCAGGTGCTCCAACCAAAGATCACAAGGTAATCCTGAGCCAAAATTACAAAATAAACAGCCTGAAAAATCTCATGAAGCAGAAACAATCGAAATGGAAATCGAAGTGGCACCAAACAAAATGCCAAATCATGAACAAAACCATAAAAACTCTAACTCATCAAAGAAATCTAACCAAACATCGAATAACAAACCTAACAATCCCACCCCTAACCCCAAGATCAGAATACCACCGATTAAAATAAGCGGAGTAAAGGAATGGTCAGGCCTTAGAGATGGTCTTATCAAGTGTACCAAACAAAAGCCAGAATTTTACACATCAGGCCGATACATCAACGTTCAGACTCACACAACATCAGACTACCGGACAGCTACCA
Source organism: Cordylochernes scorpioides (assembly GCA_030710605.1). Lineage (NCBI taxonomy): Eukaryota > Metazoa > Arthropoda > Arachnida > Pseudoscorpiones > Chernetidae > Cordylochernes > Cordylochernes scorpioides. Next base: position 11,858,844 of record CP092863.1, read on the forward strand.
AGTGGCTGGAAGATCGCCACTACACCTTCCACTTCAAGATCCTAGACGACGAAAAGTGCCTTAGAGTGGTCGTCAGAGGTCTCGACCGCTGCATCACCATCCCCGAAATACAAGAGGATCTGGAAAATAAGGAATTCGAGATGTCCAAACTTGCAAGATTACGAAATTCAAGAACAAAGCAGGAGCTACCACTAATCCAGGTAACCCTTCCTAAGACTGCAAGAAATAAAGAAATTTACAATATCACAGATCTATGCGACATGAAGTGCAACGTCGAGGCTTACAGGGCTCCCAAAGGCCCCGGACAATGCATAGGTGCCAAAACTTTGGGCACTCTCAGTTTGAATGCAGGGAAACTCCCAAATGTGTAAAATGTGGAGAAAATCATTTCACATCCAAATGCGCCAAAGAAAAAGAAGTCCCACCTAAATGTGCAAACTGCCAGGGTCAGCATACAGAAAGTTGGCGTGGTTGCCTACTATACAAAAAAATCAATAGACTGCCCCAAACTCAAAATAATCAGAAACCAAACCCCAATACAGAAAAATCCAACCCTTTAGGTCCAAACCCTTCTGAAATTCCCCATCCCATTCAAAACAAGAACAAAACTCCACATGTTAATAAAGAACGTCCCAATCCTCCTTCAGCCACTAAGGTCGACCAACTAGAGAGCGCTATCAAAAAGGCTCTCAGTGACCCCGCAATAATAGCCAACATCATGAAGAACGTTGTAGACACCTTTAGATGTAAATGAATCACAAAAATATGTATAAAAATAGCCTTCGATTCGTTCACTGGAACGCGTGTAGTCTCCGAAACAAAAAACAACAATTCTCAGAATTCCTGAACGATCACGACATCGACATCGCACTAGTGTCAGAAACCTGGCTTAAGCCGTGCCATAAAATGAGGATTCAAAACTTCATCACCCTCCGCAACGACAGACTAACCGGACAAGGTGGTGGAACTGCCATATTCATCCACAAGAAGTACAGCCATGCACCTATTCATGCCACCACCTCAAGCCTGGAAACCACAGGAATCTCAATCAAAAACAAAAACGGGTTAAATATGAACCTGTATTCATGCTACAAACCACCAAACACCTATTTAGATCAAACCGATATTTATAACATTTTTTCAACAGACACACCGACCATCATAGCAGGGGACCTAAACTGCAAACATCCTGCCTGGGGTTCCACCACCACTAACCCAAGCGGGAGAAGGCTCCAAAACGCAATCAACGTTATGGACCTAGATGTGAGCTACCCTGACGAACCTACTCATGACTCACCTCCAGACATCATTGACATCGCCGTGCACAAAAACATCTCCCAAAGCGCATACTCTAAAGTCCTGCATGAACTAACCTCTGATCATCTCCCAGTACTACTTGTGCTACAGGATTTCAAAATCTCCTACTCAAATACAAAAATAAAAATTACAGATTGGGCCCTATTCAAGTACAAAATGGAAATCGCTGAACCTTGAAGAAAAAATGGTGCAAAATTTGAAAGATTCAACAAAATATAAGGACTCGGAACTAGAACGAAGATATCCACCTCACATTAAAGAAAAAATACAATCCACCAACAGACTAAGAAAAAAATGAAAAAAACCTGCGACCCCCGAGATAAATCAGCCTACATGACGGCCCAGAGAGAATCACAGAAACTTACAAGAGAGCACGATAACACCAGCTGGGACCACTTTATCGAAAACTTGAAAGTCACGGACCAAACCATATGGAAAGCCATCAAACGATTATCCAACTCTGAAAAACAAGAAATAACACTGAAGACAAACAATGGGCAGACACTAACCACAGAAGAAGCAGCTGAATCATTTGCCAACAACTATGAAAAACAGTTCACCCCCAATCCCTATACATCCCACTCCAAACCTACTCGTACATACATCAAACGTGTGAATTCATACATGGAAAACAATAAAGAAATAGGACTAGAACCAACAAACATTGGTGAAATAAAAGCGATTATTGAATATCTACCAAATAAAAAATCTCCCGGAATCGATGAATTGCCTAATGAAGCTTTCAAACTGCTCCCTAATCATATACTGGCATCAATAACCGAAATATTTAACGCCTCACTGCAGCTTGCCCACTTCCCTGACAGATGGAAAACGTCCATTATCTCTCCATACTTAAAAAAGGAAAATCCATGCATGAACCAACAAGCTACAGGCCCATTTCGCTGTTACCTGCCATCTCAAAACTATTCGAAAGAATTGTTTTAAGAAGACTCAGAAAATCCCTAGAAAAAAAGAATCCACTCAGACCTGAACAATTTGGCTACCAAGCCAAGCACTCAACATTGCACCAGCTAGTTGTTGTCACTAAAAAATAAGAAAAGCAATGGACCTAGGCCAAATAACAGGAGCCGTATTATTCGATATTGCCAAAGCATTCGATAAAGTCTGGCACGAAGCCCTTCTCTACAAAATGTGCAAAAAGCACCTTCCTGGAGACATCATAAAAATAACCCAAAACTTCCTAACAAATAGAACATTCAAGGTACGAGTCAAAGATGAACTTTCAACAGCTAGGAACATCCTTGCTGGGGTCCCTCAAGGATCGGTCACAGGACCAACCTTATTCGACATATATATAGATGACTTCCCCTGTATTGAAGACACCTCCTTACACCTATTTGCCGATGATACCGCCATTTTGGCCTCGACATACGACTTCGACAGACTCCACATGAAACTTCAAGAGGCCTGCATCTTTTCCACGCTCTGGTGTAAAGAATGGCGAGTCACAATGAACCCCCAAAAAAGTGAAGCAATAATATTCTCCAGAAAAAAAGACAAAATTAAGAAACCTTTAGATGAACTTTTTGTTTTCAAAGACAATATTAAATGGAAAGAGAACATCCGATACCTAGGGATGACCCTAGACGAGCACCTAACATTCAAAAAACACATCGAAAACAGAATTAATTTGGCGAAAGCGGCCCAACACCGACTATCCCTACTTCTAGGACTGAAAAGCAAATTATCCCTTCATTGCAAAAGAACCATTTACACATCAATAATAAGACCAATACTCATATATGGCCACCCCATTTTTATGACAGCACATAAGACCATCCTTAAAAAGCTAGAAGTCTTCGAAAATAAAATGATGAGAAAAATCATGTCTCCACCCTGGTTCGTTCGGAACACAATCCTCAGGAACGATCTAAATATCGAAAACATCAATGACTACATTATTAGACAATCATTTAAATTCTATGTAAAATCCGAAAAATTAGAAAATCCCACCTTTAAGGAAGCAACAAACTACAAATGCCGAAAAAGGAAAAAAGGAAATTTAAAACCTAGACAAATTCTCCATCAATTAAGCCAGAATGAAGAAAAGTGGAAAAAAAGGAAAAACAAACCTACCTTGAATATCAAACAAGCCAGAAAAAATCTTCTTAAAAACAATATCCCCAAGGACCTGAGAATCCGGACCCAACGACATCATTATTAATTATAATTGTAAATGAACCCCTGTACATAACAACCCCCCTCAATATATTGTAAATATGATGATCTAGGTTGCTCTTTTTGAGCGGCACCTAATAAAGTTAATTGGAACTGGAAATTGGAATTTCTACATTTGTCTTACAAAACGTGAGTGACACACCTGCTCACACGTTTTAGTTCAAAATAAAATTATCCTCGATAAAGAGAGGCGATTTCCCCCTCAATGTATTGGTGTAATGATATAAAATTTAAAATCAAATATATGCATTTTTATATAATAAAAATATTAGTTTTTAAATGGTGGTGGTGTCTTGTCCATGGAGCAGATCAGATCGGGCAATGCACCCTGATTACAATACCGGCCAACAAAGGTGCCTTGTCCGTATGGATGTCCTTTTCTGGATTGATGTCTGCCATATAGAGGGCTGCAAGGATGGCTGGGCAACTGTATATGTGCTCCGGAGTGAGTTGGGTGTTGTGATAGTTGTTGCAGTTCCTGTAGGATCAAGTGATGTCTGGGTTTATCTTCATTACTTTAAAATGTCCTATTCGGTGTTCTTGAAATTGTTGTTGTTAATTCTCTGTTAATGTTGAGGTTGCATATGGGTAGTATATTTTGGTTTTTGTAATGAGTTTTGCTATTGTATTTGCATCTTTCAGTGTTATTAAACTGGTTTCCAGTGCCTGTTTACGTCCTTCCTTCGCTAGGCCATCAGCCTGTTCATTGCCCTCTATTCCAACATGTTCTGGTATCCATTGCATGGTATATCCTTTGCCCATTGTGTCAAGTCGGCTCAAGATTTCATGTATTAATGGGTTAGGTCTATTTTTCTTCTCTATTGCCTGTAGGGATGATTTAGAGTCTGTTAAGACTATATTATGAGCTTGGTTTATCTTATTTCTCACCAAGTGATTGTTTGCAAACGAAAAGCGCTTCAATAAAATTTATTATGAATGTATTTTATCATCACTCTATATATAAAGTGTTATGGCTTTAAAATGAAACGCAAAATGATGATGATAAATTAGACTGATAATAATATAATTAAAAACAATTGCTAAATCATTATTCACCTGAGAGAAAAGGCCAAAATGATGATAAATTAGACTGTTAATGATATAATTAAAAACAATTGCTGATTCATTATTCGCCTGAAAGAAAAGGCCAAAATGATGATGAATTAGACTGATAATGATATAATTAAAAACAATTGCTAAATCATTATTCGCCTAAGAGAAAAGGCCAGTATGAATTGTTTTTATAATTTTTATAGAATTAGAAAATATGCTAAATGTTTCTTATTTGTCTAATATCAGTCTTTGAATAGTCTATATGTTTTAATCTATGCATTCAGGTATATAGATTCAATTTTTTCTTTTGTTCATTAGGTAATTTTGATTGAGAGTAACATATTTCAATATATGTTGGCTAAAATAAATTCAGTATTAGGGGCATGTTTTTCCTGAAATATATTGTTTCAATACATGTTCATTATGCAAACATTCACTAGGATAAAACTGGGCGAAGCCGGGTATATTTTCTCTCTCTAGTAAATAAATAAACATACTAGATTTTTCCCACAGTCACCCTTGGGCTCAATACTCATACTATTGTACCCGTCTCTGCCTCCCCCTGATCTCCACAGATCACCACCCTGCCCCCCCTCTACATCCCGGCTCTCCTGGTCTTACCCGACGATGATCCCCTGGCCACCCATCCCCAGGCCCCTCCAACAGTGCAATGTATATAGTGCTTTGTATATATTCCGTTTTATACGTCCACGGGGATCAAAAATCATCCATTCTGGTTAGCAGCCCGTAAATAAAGATATTTCCATACTAGAATTTTATATATAGAGAGATTAATAGATTCTTTGCAAGCTGAGTTATTTTATTACAGCAACGCATTTTAGCATGAATGCGAGAGACGGGGTTAGCCCTGTTTGGTTTTCTTGTTCCTTTTCCCGAATATAGCTGTGGCGTTCAAAACAGCAGAGTTATACATTAGGTGTCAGTAGCAGATGATTTCTGCACAGAGGTGGGTTCTTTGGGACCAAGGCTTGCATATGGCAGAAAGTCCAATTGTCAGTCTAAGGAAAATTTGAAGTTTCTATGTATGAATCTGGAAAGAACGCGATTTATTCGCACAAATAATGCCCAAGAGTTCTGCCTGGAAGGCTAAACACTCGTGATTTCATAGTAGCCACTAATTACGCAACAGAATTTCTAAATTGAGGTCCTTTCTGATGATACTACTTCTGACAAACCTTGGGGCACCTATTATTTTCTTTAATACCTGGTTTTCGAAACTTTCGAATTTTTTCAGTGTAGTTTTGTTTGCGGTTATGAAGACTGGGTAGCCGTAGGTTAGGATGATCTTATAATAGACGTGTATATGGTACGTTTGCAGTGTAGGGATAGTTTGCTCTTGTTCCCTAAAAATAGTGCTAGTCGGTGCTGGGCTGCTTTTGCGAGGTTTATTCGGTTTTGCACGTGTTCTTGGAAGGTCAGGTGTTGTTCAAGGATGACGCCCAGGTAGCGGACGCTGTCCTTCCATTTTATGGATTCATCAGGGAAGCCTAGATCTTCTAAGGGCTTCTTCACTTTAAGTCTTTTGTTTGAGAAGAGTACAGCTACGGTTTTTTGTGGGTTCAATTCAACCCGCCAATCGTCGCATCAAATATTAACGAATACCAGTGCTTCTTTAAGTAGCGGGACGTTTCACAAGAGTGACATCCACGGCGCCAATTTATAATTGTAACGAATAGTATTTGAAAATCAAAATAATAGAATTTTCAAATATCGTTGTGGAATTTACATTTTTAATATTTTATATTTAAAAAAAAAAAAAACACAAAGTTTGGAGCGGGACGTTTCACAAGAGTGATATCCACGACGCCAATTCATAATTGTTATGAATAGTATTTGAATAAAAACATTTAATCGGGTAAAACCTGGGCGTTGCCCGGGTCATTCGGCTAGTTCTTAATAAAAAATGTTTCAAAAAGAATCTTTTCCCTGGAGGCTTTATTTTTTTATTTTAACAAAATGATGATGATAGCAATAATGGAAAACAGTTATTATAGTACTCTCATGACTATAAAAATAATGTTACATTAAATTATATAAAAGGGCGTACCTAATCTTAATTTATGGATCGCCTTCTGACTCAAGTTGCATTGAATGTTACAAAAAAATAACATAACAAAGAGTAATCAATAAAGACATTTATAATTCAAGTTCCTAGAACAGTGATTCTCAACCTTTTTTTTTATTGCGGCCTTATTTTAAAGATTTGAAAATTTGGCGGCAAAATTTTAGAATTTCGCGGCACACTTTTGCTAACTTGAATGCAAGAAAATTCAAATTATGTATCAATATTTCTATGCAAAATATAAGTAATATACATCTCTAACATTCAATTTGCTAATTTCGTTATTTTAAAAAGTAAAAAAATGAAAAAGAAAAAAAGAAAAACCAATACAAACGTGAACATAATCATATGACTAAAATTCGGCGGAACATTTTTAGAATTTCGCGGCACACAAAATTACCGCGGCACATTGGTGAGAATCACTGTCCTAGAACATACAAATCTAGTAAACTTTCTATTTCTTGAGGTAATCATTCCTGGAGCCACATACTAAGTCGCCAACTATCCTGGTTGGTCTTTAAACTTCACTCTAATGTTGGACATCCAGTTTTTCAGATATCGCCAAGCTGATTTGTATTTCGGGATATTCCGCAGATCTTCATGGGTAAATATTGTTTTTCCTAGGAGGGTAGCTGTTTGTGGGAACTCTGAAGAAGTTAGGCGGGGCATCTGAAGAGGAGGTAGTCAACAGTTTGGTCTTCTTGGTGGAAAATATTATATATCTCATTAAAGTTATATTTATAACCCAATTTTTTTCCTGGAGCGCAGAATGCCAATTACCCTGGATATTTCTCATTAATGTATATATGTTGTATGTTCTTTAAAATTATCTTTATAATGAGATCAGCCGGACTGCAGCTTTTATTTATTCACCCCCGAAACAAATCACTTAAAAATAACCTCAAAATAGTTACAAAATATTTCTATAGATGTCGATAAATTTGTAATTAGTTAGGTTTGGGTATATAATTCTATAGAGGTGTTTCATAAAATATTTAGTTAAATATTATACTAAATCAATGAGCAAATTAAACAAATTTAAAATATTTTCAATTTTGCTTTAAATACCAATGTACTGAATCAATTAAACGCAGATGAGCGCGATTTTTTGACCCGAGAATTTTGAATGACCTTACTTCAAGGGATCATTTCTAAAGTTACGTACGCAGTTCGATAACCGAACTTCGACGGGACGCCACCCGCGATGAGGAGTTGGGGGGCCTTTCCCTGAGCGTGAAGTTGGACCCTTCTGTGGTCCTTTGATGATCGCTCAATACTGGGAACTGCCCGCTCTGAGTGGGCTTTTTTAATCAAATAAAAAATAGAGAGAAATTGATATTCTGAAACAGAATATTTTTATAATACAAATTATAAATATTATTTTTTGAGAATTTTTATTCTTAAATTATATCTCGAATTACTTTTAAGAAGTTTCTTTCTGTTATTTTATCTAAATAAAGTACAATTCTTTTAATATCAAAATGATGTGTGAAAAAGGTCGGTGGACGAGTGGGTAACCCCCCCGATTCCCGACAGTCATGAACCGGGATTGAATCCCGCGTTAAAAATTTTTTATATGTGAATGACCTTCACATATTATTCATTGTTCAATTATCATGAACTAGGTTGCTCTTGCTGAGCGGTACCTATTTATGTGAATTTGAACCAGGCAAATGATGTGTTACACCTTGCCTTTTGTATCCTACCTTTCCTGTGCAAAAAGCACCTTCCTGGAGACATCATAAAAATAACGCAAAACCTCTTAACAAATAGAACATTCAAGGTACGAGTCAAAGACGAACTTTCAACAGCTAGAAACATCCTTGCCGGGGTCCCCCAAGGATCAGTCACAGGTCCAACCTTATTTGACATATATATAGACGACTTCCCCTGTATTGAAGACACTTCCTTACACCTATTTGCCGATGATACCGCCATTTTAGCCTCGACATACGACTTTGACAGACTCCACATGAAACTCCAAGAGGCCTGCATCTTTTCCACGCTCTGGTGTAAAGAATGGCGAGTCACAATGAACCCCCAAAAAAGTGAAGCAATAATATTCTCCAGAAAAAAAAAATACATAATTAAGAAACCTTTAGATGAACTTTTTGTCTTCGAAGACAATATTAAATGGAAAGAGAACATCCGATACCTAGGGATGACCCTAGAGGAGCACCTAACCTTCAAAAAACACATAGAAAACAGAATTAATTTGGCAAAAGCTGCCCAACACCGATTATCCCTACTTCTAGGACCGAAAAGCAAATTATCCCTTCATTGCAAAAGAACCATTTACACATCAATAATAAGACCAATACTCATATATGGCCACCCCATTTTTATGACAGCACATAAGACCATCCTTAAAAAGCTAGAAGACTTCGAAAATAAAATGATCAGAAAAATCATGTCTCCACCCTGGTTCGTTCGGAACACAATCCTCAGGAACGATCTAAATATCGAAAACATCAATGACTACATTATTAGACATTCATTTAAATTCTATGAAAAATCCGAAAAATTAGAAAACCCCACCTTTAAGGAAGCCACAAACTACAAATGCGGAAAAGGGAAAAAAAGAAATTTAAAACCTAGACAAATTCTCCATCATTTAAGTCAGAATGACGAAAAGTGGAAAAAAAGGAAAAACAAACCCACCTTGAATATCAAACAAGCCAGAAAAAACATACTCAAGAACAATATCCCCAAGGACCTGAGAATCCGGACCCAACGTCATCATTATAAATTATAATTGTAAATGAAACCCTGTACATAACAACCCCCCTCAGTATATTGTAAATATGATGATCTAGGTTGCTCTTTTTGAGCGGCACCTAATAAAGTTATTTGGAACTTCCTAATTTTCCATGCGTAATAAAAATAATGAGCTGCACTCTACTCAAAATTGTAAAACCTAACAGTGTTCCGCATTACTAATATATATTTTTTAAATCTTATTTTACGCATCAGGAAGCTGTTTTACATAAAAAAGAGAGAGATTTTATTTAACTTTATTACTTGGGTGTCCCCAAATATTGTAATTAATTTTTAATATGATTCCAGACCACATAGAAATTTGAAATTTTGAACACTCACTTAATACAGCTAACTATGCAAATGTGATAAATATAATCCCTCAAGGTGGTTGGGTATAAAATAGGATCAGTATATTTCCTTCCAAGAGAAAATTATAGGCGTAGCTCTTTCTGTTGCGTAATTAGTGACTACTATGAAATCACGAGTGTTTAGCCTTCCAGGTAGAACTCTTTTGCATTATTTGTACGAACTCCACCAGCCATGAATAAGCGTTCCCCCAGACAAACCGCGTCAGCCTGGCCTGTAATTTAGCGATAGTGGCGTCGTCAGGTAGGTAGCCGTGCAGATGGTAGAGCACTGCCGCTAGTACCAGCGAGTTGGCCGCTCTCGCTCGCCCAACCAGGGAGAAGCCTCAGGCGTATGGGGACCATCTAGAGATTGCTCTTTCCAGGTTGCCCAGAAAATGATTTTCCTAGAAAGACTTTCCTTTTCCAGATGTAACTTCGCAGCCCAGCACCGTGATGGAAGATGCGGACCACGAGATGCCCAACGGAGAGTCGGCGCGGTCCCTCCAGGCGCGGCACCACAGTTTCTTACACTTGGTGAAGTTCACGCCTACTCTTGACGTACGCCGGAATTCGTCAAAGATGGTCTTGACTTTCTCGAACTGCCAATCTTCATGGATCAGCAGAGAATATCATCGGCGTACGCCAGGACGTTCCCTCTTCCAAGAGCTCTCTCCAGGTGGCGCAGGAGGGGACCGGTGAAGATGGAGAATAGAGCTGCGCTGCAGGCACAACCCTGCCGAAGTCCTCTGCGCATTCTGAATAGGCGGGTGAAGTTTCCATCGACCTTAATGGTAGCATCGGCCTCCGCGTAGCGAAGGTGGAGCCATTCAATTAGGGGCGGAGGTAGGCCGATGGAGCGCAATTGGGCGGCCAGGAACTCTCGGTCCACATTGTCAAATGCGGACTGCAGGTCAAGGAGAAGTTCAACACGATATAATTCCTTATAATTATAAGCAATATAGGGAGTATAGTCAAATTGAATACAGACTAGAATATTAAAATGAAAAAAAAAAACATTTATAAGGTTTAACACACAATTGAATAGATAGTTTCCCTTTCTTAAATTTTCCCACTGATGCAAAAGATCATAGTAAAAATTGTATTCTTTTTTTTTCGGAGAAAAATATTACGATAAAAAACTTGAAATTTTATTGACTAAATATTTGACCTACAACTTTTAATATAGTCAAAAGCCTTCTGCTCCATTTATGAAAAGTGTCCTCTTAAAGGATTGTGATATTTCAAGTCAGTTATTTGTCACCCCTCCCCTCTCTCTTACATCATATATATATACATATTAATAACAACTATTTTGGGAAAATATGCACAAATGGATTTTTCAATTTTTTTTATTATATTAATATTAATCCACACAGAATATATAATTGATATAATATATAATTCAGAAATAACTTCTACATTTGTCTTACAAAACGCGAGTGGCACACCTGCTCACACGTTTTAGTTCAAAATATAATTATTCTCGATAAAGATTTCCCCCTCAATGTATTGGTGTCCTCCTAGTTCAAATCACATTAATAGGTACCGCTCAGCAAGAGCAACCAAGTTCATGATAATTGAACAATGAATGATATGTGAAGGTATCACATATTAAACAAATTTTAACGCGGGATTCAATCCCGGTTCATGACTGTCGGGAATCGAGGGGGTTACCCACTCGTCCACCGACTTTTTTGGTGTAATGATATAAAATTTAAAATCAAATATATGCATTTTTATATAATAAAAATATTAGTTTTTAAATGGTGGTGGTGTCTTGTCCATGGAGCAGATCAGATCGGGCCATGCACCCTGATTACAATACCGGCCAACAAAGGTGCCTTGTCCGTATGGATGTCCTCTTCTGGATTGATGACTGCCATATAGAGGGCTGCATGGATGGCTGGGCAACTGTATATGTGGCCCGGAGTGAGTTGGGTGTTGTGACAGTTGTTGCAGTTCCTGTAGGATCTAGTGATGTCTGGGTTTATCTTCATTACTTTAAAATGTCCTATCCGGTGTTCTTGAAATTTTTGTCGTTAATTCTCTGTTAATGTTGAGGTTGCATATGAGCTGGTATATTTTGGTTTTTGTAATAGGTTTTGCTATTGTATTTGCATCTTTCAGTGTTATTAAACTGGTTTCCAGTGCCTGTTTTCGTCCTTCCTTCGCTAGGCCATCAGCCTGTTCATTGCCCTCTATTCTAACATGTTCTGGTATCCAGTGCATGGTATATCCTTTGCCCATTGTGTCAAGTCAGCTCAAGATTTCATGTATTAATGGGTTAGGTCTATTTTTCTTTCTCTATTGCCTGTAGGGATGATTTAGAGTCTGTTGAGTCTATATTATGACCTTGGTTTGTCTGATTTCTCATCAAGTGATTATTTGCAAACGAAGAGCGCTTCAATAAAATTTATTATGAATGTATCTTATTATCACTCTATATATAAAGTGTTATGGCTTTAAAATGAAACGCAAAATGATGATGGTAAATTAGACTGATAATGATATAATTTAAAAAAATTTTCTAAATCATTATTCGCCTGAGAGAAAAGGCCAAAATGATGATAAATTAGACTGTTAATGATATAATTAAAAACAATTGCTAAATCATTATTCGCCTGAAAGAAAAGGCCAAAATGATGATAAATTAGACTGAAAATGATATAATTAAAAACAATTGCTAAATCATTATTCGCCTGAGAGAAAAGGCCAGTATGAATTATTTTTATAATTTTTATAGAATTAGAAAATATGCTAAATGTTTCTTATTTGTCTAATATCAGTCTTTGAATAGTCTATATGTTTTAATCTATGCATTCAGGTATATAGATTCAATTTTTTCTTTTGTTCATTAGGTAATTTTGGTTGAGAGTAACATATTTCAATATATGTTGGCTAAAATAAATTCAGTATTAGGGGCATGTTTTTCCTGAAATATATTGTTTCAATACATGTTCATTATGCAAACATTCACTAGGATAAAACTGGGCGAAGCCGGGTATATTTTTTCTCTCTAGTAAATAAATAAACATACTAGATTTTTCCCACAGTCACCCTTGGGCTCAATACTCATACTATTGTACCCGTCTCTGCCTCCCCCTGATCTCCACAGATCACCACCCTGCCCCCCCTCTACATCCCGGCTCTCCTGGTCTTACCCGACGATGATCCCCTGGCCACCCATCCCCAGGCCCCTCCAACAGTGCAATGTATATAGTGCTTTGTATATATTCCGTTTTATACGTCCACGGGGATCAAAAATCATCCATTCTGGTTAGCAGCCCGTAAATAAAGATATTTCCATACTATAATTTTATATATAGAGAGATTATAATAGATTCTTTGCAAGCTGAGTTATTTTATTACAGCAACGCTTTATGCCCTGTTTGGTTTTCTTGTTCCTTTTCCGGAATATAGCTGTGGCGTTTGAAACAGCGGAGTTATACATTGGGTGTTAGTTGCAGATGATTTCTGCACAGAGGTGGGTTCTTTGGGACCAAGGCTTGCATCTTGCAGAAAGATCCAATTGACAGTCTAAGGTAATTTTGAAGTTTTTATGTATGTGAATCTGGATAGAACGCAATTTATTCGCACAAATAATGCCCAAGCGTTCTGCCTGGAAGGCTAAACACTCGTGATTCCATAGTAGCCACTAATTACGCAACAGAAAGAGCTACGCCTATAATTTTCTCTTGGAAGGAAATATACTGATCCTATTTTATACCCAACCACCTAGAGGGATTATATTTATCACATTTGCATAGTTAGCTGTATTAAGTGAGTGTTCAAAATTTCAGATTTCTAAGTGGTCTGGAATCATATTAAAAATTAATTACAATATTTGGGGACAGACAAGTAATAAAGTTAAATAAAATCTCTCTCTTTTTTATATAACACACCTTCCTGATGCGTAAAATAATATTTAAAAAATATATATTAGTAATGCGGAACACTGTAAGTTTTACAATTTTGAGTAGAGTGCAGCTCATTATTGTTATTACGCTTGGAAAATTAGGTTCCAGGTTCAAAATAACTTTATTAGGTGCCGCTCAAAAAGAGCAACCTAGATCATCATATTTACAATATACTGAGGGGAGTGGTTATGTACAGGGGTTCATTTACAATTATAATCAACATATATAGTCACGACCGTCATGGGCTGGCGGGCGGGCGGGCGGGCCGGCCGGCCGGTTCTGTCACGGATGCGCGCGCATCATCATTATGATCATTATCATTATCCAAATAATTTGGATTATAGATTAGTAGGTAATAAGACCAAATCTACTGATAAGGTACAATTTGGAATATCAACATATATAGTCACGACCGTCATGGGCCGGCCGGTTCTGTCACGGATGCGCGCGCATCATCATTATGATCATTATCATTATCCAAATAATTTGGATTATAGATTAGTAGGTAATAAGACCAAATCTACTGATAAGGTACAATTTGGAATATCAACATATATAGTCACGACCGTCATGGGCCGGCCGGTTCTGTCACGGATGCGCGCGGATCATCATTAGTATAATATAAAAAGCCAACAATGAAGAATGAATGTAAGATAAAAAGCCAACAATGAAGAGTAAATATGATATAAAAAGCCAACAATGAAAAATGAATGTAAGATAAAAAGCCAACAATGAAGAATAAATGTAAGATGAAAAGCCAACAATGAAGAGTAAATATAATATAAAAAGCCAAAAATGAAGAATGAATGTAAGATAAAAAGCCAACAATGAAGAGTAAATATGATATAAAAAGCCAACAATGAAGAATGAATGTAAGATAAAAAGCCAACAATAAAGAGTAAATGTAATATAAAAAGCCAACAATGAAGAATAAATGTAAGATAAAAAGCCAACAATGAAGAGTAAATATAATATAAAAAGCCAAAAATGAAGAATGAATGTAAGATAAAAAGCCAACAATGAAGAGTAAATATGATATAAAAAGCCAACAATGAAGAATGAATGAAAGATAAAAAGCCAACAATGAAAAGTAAATGTAATATAAAAAGCCAACAATGAAGAATAAATGTAAGATAAAAAGCCAACAATGAAGAATAAAACTACTTATATATTTGCCTTATTCTGTCTGTTTGTTTGTCTGAAGCTCACGGATGGGAATTTTCATAACCATCGGTGGTTCAGTGGTAGAATGCTCGCCTGCCACGCGGGCGGCCCGGGTTCGATTCCCGGCCGATGCATTTTTTTTTTTTTACAATTTTTAAAACTCATTTATATATTATACAAGAATGACATCCACGGCGCCAATTTATAATTGTAACGAATAGTATTTGAATAAAAGCATTTAATCGGGTAAAACCCAGGCGTTGCCCGGGTCATTTGTATATAATAATTGTATAAACGAATGCAAGACAAAATCACCGCGAATGTTTCTTTTTTTTTAAGGCAATTTCTTTTTAAGGCAATTATCGTTATTTATCGTTAATTTTTGTTTCGATTTTATTGAAAAAAAAAACGATATGGTGCCTTTAAAAAATGATCTTTATTACTATGCAGTTTTCTATTTAGTCAATATACCTAAGTTCATGTTGCAAATGTAATTATCTCTATCGATTTAGTAGGTGAAATGCAAAAAATAAAATCGACATGATGAAATCTTTATGAAAATTCACATTTTTATTTTTATATTTTCAAGACACACACAGTTTGGGGCGGGACGTTTCAAGGTTCAAATTCACATAAATAGGTACCGCTCAGCAAGAGCAACCTAGTTCATGATAATTGAACATTGTGTAATATGTGAAGGTTATCACATATTAAACAAATTTTAACGCGGGATTCAATCCCGGTTCATGACTGTCGGGAATCGAGGGGGTTACCCACTCGTCCTACGACTTTTCGGCGGGACGTTTCACAAGAGAGACATCCACGGCGCCAATTTATAATTGTAACAAATAGTATTTGAATTAAAACGTTTTTAAAATATATACGCACTCGGGTAACCCGGGCGTTGCCCGGGCCATTTGTCTAGTTTACTAGACGTATGACCCGACTTCGCCCGAGAATTCCCCCGATTGCAATTTCCTTCATACTGAAAGTACATCAATAATAAATATTAGAAGTGCCATAAAATAGCAATACAGAAGTAACACATAAACTACAGGAAAAAAGTGTGTGATGGTAAAAATTGTATTATATTAGTGTTTAGGTATTTGATTTAATTAATATAGTCGATATAATAATATATATTATATATAATATAAATGAGTTTTATTAATTGTAAAAAAAATGCATCGGCCGGGAATCGAACCCGGGCCGCCCGCGTGGCAGGCGAGCATTCTACCACTGAACCACCGATGCTTATAAAAATGGCCATATTTGGGTATTCATTCCATTCTGGATTACTTCGCGTATGTAGCCGAAAGTTTTCCTCAGGTTTAGGTTTGGTACCAATTGGTTTAGTATTTTTTTTGAGTTTATAGCGAAACAGACAGACATTGACTCTTATATATATAGAGATAATGATGTCGTTGGGTCCGGATTCTCAGGTCCTTGGGGATATTGTTCTTGAGAAGGTTTTTTCTGGTTTGTTTGATATTCAAGGTGGGTTTGTTTTTCCTTTTTTTTTCACTTTTCGTCATTCTGGCTTAATTGATGGAGAATTTGTCTAGGTTTTAAATTTTGAAAATTAGGTTCAAGTTCCAAATAACTTTATTAGGTGCCGCTCAAAAAGAGCAACCTAGATCATCATATTTACAATATACTGAGGGGGGTGGTTATGTACAGGGGTTCATTTACAATTATAATTTATAATGATGTCGTTGGGTCCTCAGGTCCTTGGGGATATTTTTCTTGAGAAGGTTTTTTCTGGCTTGTTTGATATTCAAGGTGGGTTTGTTTTTCCTTTTTTTCCACTTTTCGTCATTCTGGCTTAATTTTGATGGAGAATTTGTTTAGGTTTTAAATTTCTTATTTTCTTTTTTCGGCATTTGTGGTTTGTGGCTTCCTTAAAGGTGGGGTTTTCTAATTTTTTGGATTTTTCATAGAATTTAAATGATTGTCTAATAATGTAGTCATTGATGTTTTCGATATTAGATCGTTCCTGAGGATTGTGTTCCGAACGAACCAGGGAGGAGACATGATTTTTCTGATCATTTTATTTTCGAAGACTTCTAGCTTTTTAAGGATGGTCTTATGTGCTGTCATAAAAATGGGGTGGCCATATATGAGTATTGGTCTTATTATTGATGTGTAAATGGTTCTTTTGCAATGAAGGGATAATTTGCTTTTCGGTCCTAGAAGTAGGGATAGTCGGTGTTGGGCCGCTTCCGCCAAATTAATTCTGTTTTCGATGTGTTTTTTGAATGTTAGGTGCTCGTCTAGGGTCATCCCTAGGTATCGGATGTTCTCTTTCCATTTAATATTGTCTTCGAAAACAAAAAGTTCATCTAAAGGTTTCTTAATTTTGTCTTTTTTTCTGGAGAAAATTATTGCTTCACTTTTTTGGGGGTTCATTGTGACTGGCCATTCTTTACACCAGAGCGTGGAAAAGATGCAGGCCTCTTGAAGTTTCATGTGGAGTCTGTCGAGGCCAAAATGGCGGTATCATCGGCAAATAGGTGTAAAGAGGTGTCTTCAATACAGGGGAAGTCGTCTATATATATGTCAAATAAGGTTGGTCCCGTGACTGATCGTGGCTGTTGACAGCATCCTAGCTGTTGACAGTTCGTCTTTGACTCGTACCTTGAATGTTCTATTTGTTAAGAAGTTTTGCGTTATTTGGAAAATTAGGATACAAAAGACAAGGTGTAACACGTCATTTTCCTGGTTCAAATTCACATAAATAGGTACCGCTCAGCAAGAGCAACCTAGTTCATGATAATTGAACAATGAATAATATGTGAAGGTTATTCACATATTAAACAAATTTTAACACGGGATTCAATCCAGGTTCATGACTGTCGGGAATCGAGGGGGTTACCCACTCGTCCTACGACCTTTTATACACGTCATTTTGATATTAAAAGAATTGTACTTTTTTTAGATAAAATAACAGAAAGAAACTGCATAAAACTAATTCGAGATATAATTTAGGAATAAAAATTCTCAAAAAATAATATATAGAAGATATTATAATTATAATTATATTATGAAAATATTCTGTTTCAGAATATCAATTTCTCTCTATTTTTTATTTGATTATAAAAAAGCCTACTCAGAGCGGGCAGTTCCCAGTATTGAGCGATCATCAAAGGACCACAGAAGGATCCAACTTCACGCTCAGGGAAAGGCCCCCCAACTCCTCATCGCGGGTGGCGTCCCGTCGAAGTTCGGTTATCGAACTGCGTACGAAACTTTAGAAATGATCCCTTGAAGTAAGGTCATTCAAAATTCTGGGTTCCAGTTCCAGTTCAAAAATAACTTTATTAGGTGTCGCTCAAAAAGAGCAACCTAGCTTATGATATTAACAATAAATTATATGTACACGTTCTTCACATTGACAGGGTATTCACATCTCTACAAGGTTAGGGCCTGGCGCGCGGTCTTTATATCGGTGTGTTCTCTTTTCTAATATGTTCTGTTATTTTTTATTTTTATTATTATTTTTTTTTTCTTTAACGTGTTTTTTCTTAAGATTTTTCCATTTTTCTACATTTGTTCTCAATCGATATAGGAGTTGCCTTGGCTTTGGTTTCCTTCTCTTCAGTTCTTGTTTGTAGTTACAGGCTTCTCTGAATGTAATATTTTCGAGATTTTCAGATTTATCGTAAAAGTTGAAAGCTTGTTTTATTATAAAATCATTTATATTTTCTAAATTGAGGTCCTTTCTGATGATACTACTTCTGACGAACCATGGGGCACCTATTATTTTCTTTAATACCTGGTTTTCGAAACTTTCGAATTTTTTCAGTGTAGTTTTGTTTGCGGTTATGAAGACTGGGTGGCCGTAGGTTAGGATTGGTCTTATAATAGACGTGTATATGGTACGTTTGCAGTGTAGGGACAGTTTGCTCTTGTTCCCTAAAAATAGTGCTAGTCGGTGCTGGGCTGCTTTTGCGAGGTTTATTCGGTTTTGCACGTGTTCTTGGAAGGTCAGGTGTTGATCAAGGATGACGCCCAGGTAGCGGACGCTGTCCTTCCATTTTATGGGTTCATCAGGGTAGCCTAGATCTTCCAAGGGCTTCTTCACTTTTAGTCTTTTGTCTGAGAAGAGTATAGCTTCGGTTTTTTGTGGGTTCAATTTAACCCGCCATTCGTCGCACCAAATATTAACGAATACCAGTGCTTCTTGAAGTTTGAGATAGATGGTATCGAGGTTGAAGGCTGAGACTAGAGTTGCGGCGTCGTCTGCGTATAGGTGTAGGGACATTCCTTCGGGGCATGGGTAGTCATCGATAAAAATATTGAAGAAGGTGGGGCCGATGACTGACCCTTGAGGGACTCCTGCTCGAATTTTCCTTGGGGTTGACAGAACATCTTTGACTTTTACTCTAAAGTTTCTGTCACAGAGGAAGCTTTTTGTCATTCGGATGATGTCTCCAGGTAGGTTCTTTTTTGCCATTTTATATAGGAGGGCCTCGTGCCAAACTTTGTCAAATGCCTTGGAGATGTCAAAGAAGATGCCTCCTGTTAATTGTTTTGATTCCATGGCCTTTCTTATCTTCTCCGTGACGACCACAAGTTGATGAAGGGTTGAGTGTTTTGGCTGGAACCCGAATTGTTCGGGCCTGAGGGGATGTTCATCGCTGAGTGCTTTTTTTATTCTTCTTAGAATGATTCTTTCAAATAGTTTGGAGGTGACAGGTAGGAGGGAAATGGGTCTATAACTTGCTGGGTCGTATTTTGATTTACTTTGTTTTAGTATGGGACAAATAATCGATGTTTTCCAGTTGTTCGGGAAGTATGCGAGTTTCAATGAGGCATTAAAAGTGCTGGTTAGTGATTCGAGAATATGGTTGGGCAGTAGTTTTAGCGCTTCGTTCGTGATTCCGTCGATGCCTGGGGCTTTTTTCTTAGGGAAGGTGTCAATTATTGCTTTGATTTCTCCAATGTTAGTGGGTTCCAGAGCTGTTTTGTTGTTTGTTTGGAGGTGTGCGGTGATTCTTTCGTTCAGATATGTGTTTGAATATGAGGAGGAAGGAGGATTTGGGCTGAGCTGCTTCTCAAAGGAGTCAGCAAGTGCTTCAGCTGCCTCCTCGGCTGTTAGTGTCAGATTGTTATTGGTTTTCACGATAATTTCTTCTTTCTTTGGGGCTGTGAGGCGTCTAATGGCCTTCCATACTGTCTGATCGGATACGTCAAGGTTTTCTATGTAGGTGTCCCAGCTGGTGTTGTCGTGTTCTCTAGTAAGTTTTTGTGATTCTCTTCGTGCGGAAATGTACGCTTTTTTGTCGTTGGGGTCGCAGGTCTTTTTCATTTTTTTTCTTAGTCTGTTAGTTTTTCGTAATTTTTCTTTGATGTGGGCCGGATACTTCCTATCGAGGTCTAGTTCTTTATATTTTGTGGACTTTTGAAGATTTTGAATGATTTGGTCCTCAATGGAAGCTATGGAGTCTATTATTTCTTGCGGGGTTTCTGCGGTGTGCGCTGGGGGTTGGGTGTTTTCCATTTGGTACTTAAAGAGGGCCCAGTCGATGATTTTGATTGTTGTGTCGGAGCGGGTTATATTGTAGTCTTGTAATATTAGAAGGACTGGGAGGTGATCAGACGTCATCTCGTGGAGGACTTTTGAATGAACGGTCTGACTCAGATTTTTGTGGATTGCGATGTCCAAGATGTCGGGTGGTGAGTCATGTGTCGGTTCATCTGGGTAGCTTAAATCCAGGTTGAGGCATTCGACAACCTTTTGTAGGATCTTGCCATTAGGATTGGTGGAGAATGAACCCCAGGTTGGGTTCTTGCAGTTGAGGTCTCCGGCTAGGATTGTTGGAGTGTTGGTTTTGAAAATATTGTAGATGTCCTTTGGGTCAAGAGGCGTGTTTGGGGGCTTGTAGCAGGAGTATATGTTCAATGTTGTTCCATTTTTGTCTTTGATTGTTATTCCTGTGGTTTCCAAATTCAGGCAAGTGCTTTGGATGGGAACACAGTAATATTTCCTATGGATGAAAATTGCTGTGCCTCCGCCCTGTCCAGACATTCTGTCATTCCGAACGGTGTTGTAGTTGGGGATGTTCATCCTGTGACAGGGTTTGAGCCAGGTTTCGGAGATTAGAGCTATGTCTATGTCGTGGTCATTCAGAAATTCAGTGAATTGTTGCCTTTTGTTCCGAAGGCTACATGCGTTCCAATGAATGATTCGGAGTTTATTCTTTTTGTCTTTTGCGTTCATTGGGGACCGATGGTGGCGAGAACGTTCCTCACTATGGTGGCAATGATCTTTGGATCGCTGAGAGCCTTTTCGATGGCACTCTCGATGGGGCTTTGCTTGGAGATTTTCAGGGGAATACTTTTAGGTTGGTTTGCGCAGGTTTTCTCCTTATTTCCTGTGGTTTGAGGGATTTTTGCATTGATGGGTACCTTGGAGGGTTCTTTTAGTGCATTAGGGCGTGGGTTCTTTTGACTGGGTATATCCTTATTTATTTTTTTGTAGAGTGGACAACCACGCCAGTTTGCCGTGTGCTGGCCCTGGCAGTTAGTGCATTTTGGTAGGACTTCTTTTTGTTTAGAGCATTCGGAGGTGAAATGGTTCTCTCCGCACTTGACACATTTGGGGGTTTCTCTGCATTCAAACTTTGAGTGTCCGAAGCTTTGACATCTGTGACATTGGCCTGGACCTTTGGGGGCCCTATAGGCCTCGACTCGGCACTTCATGTCGCAGATATCCGTTATGTTGTAGATATCTTTGTTCTTAGGCGTTTTGGGAAGAGTAACCTGGATTAGTGGGAGCTCTTCCTTTGTTCCCGCCCTGCGTAGTCTGACAATTTTTGTCATATGAAATCCCTTGTTGTCTAAGTCCTCTTGGATTTCGGGAATCGTGATGCAGCAGTCGAGGCCTCTGACTACAATTCTGAGGTTTTTTTCTTCGTCAAGTATTTTAAAATGGAATGTGTAGTGACGTTCTTCTAGCCACCTGGTTGCTGTGCGGTAGTCCGTCACCGAATGAGTCTGGACGTTTATGTGGCGCCCAGATGTGGAGAATTCAGGTTTTTTCTGCGTGCAGTTTATGAGTCCTTCTCTAAGTCCAGACCATTCAGTTACCCCACTGATTTTGATCGGTGGTATTCTTATTTTTGGGTTAGGGGTAGGGTTGTTAGGTCCTTTATCTGGGTTTTCCGTGTCTTTGTTGGGTGGGTTCGAATTTTTGGGGTTCTGTTCAGGATTTGAGTTCCTATTTGGAGTGACTTCGATTTCCATATCGGTGTTTTCTTTAGCTTGTGGTTTTTCTGGCTGTTTATTTTTTGATGTTGGTTTAGAGTTTGTGGGAACTCTGGAAGTCTGTTTGGGACACCAGGCAATATTTTGCGTGGCATGTGATTCTTTTATGGCTTCTGGGGATGTTACTCTCGGGCGTTTCAAGGGAGCTTTGCTTGTATTTTCAACATATTCTGAACGAATTTGTTTTAGTTCTCTGTCATAGAAGTCGAGGAAATTTATTAGCTCAGCGAAGGTGCTTTCAACAGAGCTACAGAAATTTTTCATTGCTTTGGAGTCTTCTTCGTTCTTCATTTTCGGGCATTCTGGCAATGTCCAGATAGAATATTTTCGTGTGCCTACCGGGTATCTGGAGTTGGTAAAATTGGTTTTGGGGGCTTCTGGTGCTGGGGGGTCTTCCATGATTCGGGTTTTTCGCGTGGGACTTCTATTCAAAATTCTGGGTTCAAAAAATCGCGCTCATCTGCGTTTAATTGATTCAGTACATTGGTATTAAGGGCAAAATTGAAAATATTTTAAATTTGTTTAATTTGCTCATTGATTTAATATAATATTTTCCTAAATATTTTAGAAAACACCTCTATAGAATTCTATACCCAAACCTGACTAATGACTAATTTATCGACATCTATCGAAATATTTTGTAACTATTTTGAGGTTATTTTTTAGTGATTTGTTTTGGGGGTGATTAAATAAAAGCAGCCGTCCTGTTTATCTCATTATAAAGATATTTTAAAGAGCATACAACATATATATTTACATTAATGAGAAATATCCAGGGTAATTGGCATTCTGCGCTCCAGGAAAGAAATTGGGTTATAAATATAACTTTAATGAGAAATATAATATTTCCCACCAGGAAGACCAAACTGTTGACTACCTTCTCTCCAGATGCCCCACCTAACTTCTTCAAAGTTCCCACAAACAGCTACCCTCCTAGGAAAAAGCATATTTACCCATGAAGACCTGCGGAATATCCCGAAATACAAATCAGCTTGGCGACATCTGAAAAACTGGATGTCCACCATTAGAGTGAAGTTTAAAGACCAACAAGGATAGTTGGCGACTTACTATGTGGCTCCAGGAATGATTACCACAAGAAATAGAAAGTTTACTAGATTTGTATGTTCTAGGAACTTGAATTATAAATGTCTTTATTGATTACTCTTTGTTATGTTATTTTTTGTAACATTCAATGCAACTTGAGTCAGAAGGCGATCCATAAATTTAGATTAGGTACGCCCTTTTATATAATTTAATGTAACATTATTTTTATAGTCATGAGAGTTCTCTAATAAATGTTTTCCATTATTGCCATCATCATCATTTTGTTAAAATAAAAACATTAAGCCTCCAGGGAAAAGATTCTTTTTGAAACATTTTTTATTAAGAATTAATGAGAAATCTTGAGAGATTTTTAAATAAAAATATTTTTAAAATAATATTTTCCCTGGAGGCTTAATGTTTTTATTTTAATATTGATTCAAGGGATTATTTTATAAAATCGTCATTTTGTGTTTTATTTTCAAATTTATATTTTAAAATTTATATTAGAGATTGTGTGATAGAGAGAGAGAGATAAAATAAGATACACAACCATTATAAATCCTATTTATTCATTGAAGAGAACCCGGGAGTCATAATATATAATTGTAAAATTTTTATATATTCAAAAACATCATTTCATTTTATACATATTCACTCGAATAAATCCCGTGTATTGCCATGATCATTTGTGGCTATTTAAGAATAAAATAAGAGTAAATAATTAAACATTTGTAAAAACATTTATTTTGGAAAACATCCACTCAATCAGAATCCAGACATATTTTTAAAATTCCTCAAAGTTACGATCATGTTTAATTGTGTGGAGCATACTTCTGCTACCTCCACAGTACCCCATGGAGGACCATGGTGCAAGTTGCCTCGACAATAACTAAGTGAAGCATGCATCTTTGTAAAACCAACCCATCTCTTTTCTCTCCTTTCTTTTATTATTTATTTTTCAAAAATATATATGTAATATATCGAGGCTTTTTGGTGATTGGTTAAGTGATTGAGTGAGTGATTGAGAAGATTGTTGTAGTAGTACGTTGACTTACTGTAATTGATGTGGGCGCAGTCGTTTTTCACACAGGGGAAAATAACGAGGACACAGGATTGGATTGAAATAGGCCAGCGATCAAGGGAGAAAGGGGTGAGACTATTGGGGTTCTTGACTAAGGCTAGGCTGTTCACATATTGAACATGGGACTTATCTGGGTGCCGAGAAAGATGGTGGCGAACTCCAACTTGTTGCGATGGTGCCGAGTTTCTAACTTGTTGCGATGGTGCCGAGGTCCTGACTCTGGCAGGTCCAGCTCCCAACTAGTTCCGATGGTGCCTAGTTCCTGACTTACCAACTTGAGTCCGAGATTTAACTCGTTAACTCCTCAGGGCTCTCATTGGATGATAGTCGTGTCGAGGCCATCTCTCATTGGATCTTAGCTAGTCCTGCTGGACTCTGATTGGATCTTAGCTAATCCTTTGTCTTTGTCTTGTTTTAACATGCTCCCGGAAGAAGAGGTTCTTGAACTCAGTTTTATGAGTCCCTGGGTAATAACTTTTGCTTCCTGGATAATGAAAACCTGCTAATGATCGTTTCTTCTCTGATGGCCTTTCTCCCAGATTCGCTAAGCCTAGCTTTTATTAAAATCTTTAGATCATACATTGCATACATATTGTGGTGCGGTTACACCAGTTATATACAAATTATGACAGATGCGCCCCCTACATGTGAAGAATTCAAGAAAGGGTAACCTGAAGTGAATTCTGTAATGGAAAAATAATTTTTGTGGGAAAATTAATTATGGTTACTGAGAGGCTATATACAAGCATTGGGGGGCGACATCTCTTCTCTCTATATATAAAAATGAATGTTTGTATGTCCGGTATACAAATTCGCAGTAGTTCACTAATTCAAACCAAAATTTCCATACATGGGTAAAAAATACGGGGAAGACGATAGGCTATTTTTAAAAATATATAAATCAATTATTAAAACTATATATTTTTAGTCAGAAAATGATGATGACGATATTGCTGTATCATGTTTGATTATTAGATACATAATTATATCGGGAAAAATTCCAAAAAGCAGAGACCACGGGTGAAACCAGTTCATTATTTTGTACGCAGGAACAAAATTTTAACAGAAAAACATTCATTCGAGCAGAAAACAAAAGCCAGATCATCTTTCTATAAAAATATTGCTTCTCAGACACAAAGTTTGGAGCGCGACGTTTCACAAAAGTGACATCCACGGTGCCAATTTATAATTGTAACAAATATTATTTGAATAGAAGCATTTAATCGAGTAAAACCCGGGCGTTGCCCGGGTCATTTGGCTAGTAAGAGATAAAAGAGAATGGTGTTGGTGAGATATAGGTTGAGTATAAGTAAGAGAAATCAAAATTTTTAATTATAAGAAATCAAAATGAATGCTATGGTACAAAGTGAAAAAAAAAAAAACAAGGTGCCTAAACAATTCTACTCGAGATGGGGAACAAAAATCGAGGGAATTTTTCTATTAGGGCTTCTGAGAAATCAAAAATAATATAAGTTGTGAGAAATCAAAGTGAATGCCTTGTTGCATAGTGAGAAAAATAAGAAAAAGGTGCCTAAACAATATTCTACTCGAGATGGGGAACAAAAATCGAGGGAATTTTTTCTATTAGGGCTTTTGAGAAATCGTGGTCTCTGCTTTTTGGAATTTTTCCCGATATAATTTTGTATCTGATAATCAAACATGATACAGCAATATTGTCATCATCATTTTCTGACTAAAAAACAACTATATTTGCCCAGAACCTGTCAATTTCAATTTTTCTTGGCTGAAAATCCGATAAATATCTCTTCCAGATTTTTCTCTATGTCCTGTTAAAACACGTTTTACATGTACATTAGGTCAGCTGATATTATCTCCCATCTTCACCGCTATAGGCGCTGCTTGCGAGCGAAAGGGCAAATTTACAACGCGATTTGCAAATAACTCGAAGAATATTGGGAATAGAGACCTGAAATTTTCACCATAAGTTTTTCCAGATTCAACTCTATATACTGTTAAAATTTCAGTCAGATTAGTTACGTATTGTGGACGTGTATAGCCGACATAGGAACAAACACACATACATACATACACTGACTTTTATATATATAGGGATGAATGTATCTATTATTATCACTCTATATATAAAGTGTTATGACCTTAAAATGAAACGCAAAATGATGATGATAAATTAGACTGATAATGATATAATTAATAACAATTGCTAAATCATTATTCGCCTGAGAGAAAAGGCGAGTATAAATTATTTTTATAATTTTCTAGAACTAGAAAATATGCTAAATGTTTCTTATTTGTCTAATATCAGTCTTTGAATAGTTTATATGTTTTAATCTATGCATTCAGGTACATAGATTCAATTTTTTCTTTTGTTCATTAAGTAATTTTGGTTGATAAGAGTAACATATTTCAATATATGTTGGCTAAAATAAATTCAGTATTAGGGGCATGTTTTTCCTGAAAATATTGTGTCAATAAATGTTCACTATGCAAACATTCACTCGGGTAAAACTGGGCGAAGCAGAGTACATTCGCTAGTAAATAAATGAACATACTAGATTTTTCCCACGGTCACCTTTGGGCTCAATACTCATACTATTGTACCAGTCTCTGCCTCCCCCTGATCTCCAAGGATTATCACCGTGCCCCCCTGATCCTCCTCTACATCCCGCCCTTCTGGCCTCACCCGAAGTTGATCCCCTGGCCACCCATCCCCAAGCCCCTCCAACAGTGCAATGTATATAGTGCTTTATATATATTCCGTTTTATACGTCCAACGGGATCAAAAATCATCCATTCTGGTTAGCAGCCCGTAAATAAGAATATTTCCATACTTGAATTTTATATAGAGAGAGATTGATAGGTTCTTTGCAAGCTGAGATATTTTATTACCGCAACGCTTTTTAGCATGAATGCGAGAGACGGGTTTAGCCCTGTTTGGTCTGCTTGTTCATTTTCCAGAATATGGCTGTGGCGTTTGAAACAGCAGAGTTATACATTGGGTGTCAATTGCAGATGATTTCTGCACAGAGGTGGGTTCTTAGGGACCAAGGCTTGCATATGGCAGAATGATCCAATTGAAAGTCTAAGGAAATTTTGAAGTTTTTATGTATGAATCTGGAAAGAACGCGATTTATTCGCACAAATAATGCTCAAGAGTTCTGCCTGGAAGGCTAAACACTCGTGATTTCATAGTAGCCACTAATTACGCAACAGAAAGAGCTAAAAGTTGGTTTTTAGTCAGAAAATGATTATGACAATATTGCTGTATCATGTTTGATTATTAGATACAAAAATATATTGGGAAAAATTCCAAAAAGCAGAGACCACGGGTGAAGCCAATTCATTTTTAGTATGTGCAGGAACAAAATTATAACATAAAAACATTCATTCGAGGAGAAGACACAAAGCCAGACCATCTCTCTATAAAAATATCGCTTCTCAGACACAAAGTTTGGAGCGGGACTTTTCATAAGAGTGACATCCACGGCGCCAATTTATAATTGTAACGAATAGTATTTGAAAATTTAAAAAAATAGAATTTTCAAATATCGTTGTGAAAATTTCAATTTTTATATTTTAAAACCACACAAAGTTTGGAGCGGGACGTTTCACAAGAGTGTGACATCTACGGCACCAATTTATAATTGTAACAAAAATATTTGAATAAAAGCATTCAATCGGGTAAAACCCGGGGGTTGTCCGGGTCATTCGGTTAGTATATATATAAAATTGAATGTCTGTCTGTCTGTATGTTTGTACTCTATAGATTCAAAAACCATACATCCAATCGCCTTGATATTTTGGGATATTATTAGGTATATCCCCGGGAAGGGTTTTGAAAAATAATTTCTTGAATATCTTGAAAATCCTTAGAGTTATTTGTAGATTTGTAGATTTAACTCGAAAGAAGCGCCTCCATTGCGACGATGATAACAAGTTTTTTAATCTATAAGTTTTATTATCACTAATTTTATTATCTTAAAGATTATTTATCAAAAGTAAGATTTTCTACCTATTAATTGCGCACAAGTCAAAGTTAGTTTTATCATTTATCTACAACATATATATTGGGAGAATAGATAAAATGATGATTTTGTAAAGTAGAAAATTAGGAAAGACAAAATTCAGGATGACACGGGAATTTATTTGAGACAATAAAATGATAATTAATATTGATTTTATTCAACTTATTGAGTATTTTTAAGGGACCGGGATAAAATGTTCACTTTATCTAGAGATTCAAATTTACGAGTTTCAAATTATTAAAATATATCTTTTATTTTTTACATATGTTATATTCAAATGACATTTATGTGGGGATAATTTTATTGTTAATTTTCATTTTGATGTATTGTATACATTTGATCATTAACAAATTATTATTTAGGTATTAAAACTGCCTTTTTGTTCAAAGACAGCAACGTTGAACGGGTGCAGCAAGGTGGAGCAGATAATCAAACATAAAGTTATCTTGCCAAGTATAGATTCAGTAGGGATTGGATGTTTTCTAGAATTGTTCTAATAAATGTTCTTTAGGTAAACTTTTACTAGGGTAAAACCCGGGCGAAGCCGGGTACATCCGCTAGTCTCTCTATAAAAATATCGCTTCTCAGAAACAAAGTTTGGAGCGGGACGTTTCCAGTTCAGTTTCCCGTTCAAAAATAACTTTATTAGATGTCGCTCAAAAAGAGCAACCTAGCTTATGATATTAACAATGAATTATATGTACACGTTCTTCACATTGACAGGGTATTCACATCTCTACAAGGTTAGGGCCTGGCGCGCGGTCTTTAAATCGGTGTGTTCTCTTTTCTAATATGTTCTGTTTTTTTTTTTTATTATTATTATTTTTTTTTTCTTTAACGTGTTTTTTCTCAAGATTTTTCCATTTTTCTACATTTGTTCTCAATCGATATAGGAGTTGCCTTGGCTTTGGTTTCCTTCTCTTCAGTTCTTGTTTGTAGTTACAGGCTTCTCTGAATGTAATATTTTCGAGATTTTCAGATTTATCGTAAAAGTTGAAAGCTTGTTTTATTATGAAATCATTTATATTTTCTAAATTGAGGTCCTTTCTGATGATACTGCTTCTGACAAACCATGGGGCACCTATTATTTTCTTTAATACCTGGTTTTCGAAACTTTCGAATTTTTTCA
Source organism: Cordylochernes scorpioides (assembly GCA_030710605.1). NCBI lineage: Eukaryota > Metazoa > Arthropoda > Arachnida > Pseudoscorpiones > Chernetidae > Cordylochernes > Cordylochernes scorpioides. Next base: position 11,888,211 of record CP092863.1, read on the forward strand.
GTGTAGTTTTGTTTGCGGTTATGAAAACTGGGTGGCCGTAGGTTAGGATTGGTCTTATAATAGACGTGTATATGGTACGTTTGCAGTGTAGGGATAGTTTGCTCTTGCTCCCTAGCGGGACGTTTCAAATTCACATAAATAGGTACCGCTCAGCAAGAGCAACCTAGTTCATGATAATTGAACATTGTGTAATATGTGAAGGTTATATCACATATTAAACAAATTTTAACGCGGGATTCAATCCCGGTTCATGACTGTCGGGAATCGAGGGGGTTACCCACTCGTCCTACGACGTTTATGTTTAGCGGGACGTTTCACAAGAGTGACATCCACGGCGCCAATTTATAATTGTAAGGAATAGTATTTGAAAATCAAAATAATAGAATTTTCAAATATCGTTGTGGAATTTACATTTTTATTATTTTTTATTTTAAAAAACACAAAGTTTGGAGCGGGACGTTTCACAAGAGTGACATCCACGACGCCAATTCATAATTGTTACGAATAGTATTTGAATAAAAACATTTAATCAGGTAAAACCCGGGTGTTGCCCGGGTCATTCGGCTAGTTCTTAATAAAAAATGTTTCAAAAATAATCTTTTCCCTGGAGGCTTAATGTTTTTATTTTAACAAAATAATGATAATAGCAATAATGGAAAACATTTATTAGAGTACTCTCATGACTATAAAAATAATTTTACATTAAATGATATAAAAGGGCTTACCTAATCTTAATTAATGGAATGCCTTCTGACTCAACTTGCATTGGATGTTACTAAAAATAACAAAACAAAGAGTAATCAATAAAGACATTTATAATTCAAGTTCCTAGAACATACAAATCTAGTAAACTTTCTCTTTCTTGATGTAATCATTCCTGGAGCCACATACTAAGTCGACAACTATCCTGGTTGATCTTTAAACTTCACTCTAATGATGAACATCCAGTTTTTCAGATGTCGCCAAGCTGATTTATATTTCAGTATATTCCGCAGGTCTTCATGGGTAAATATTGTTTTTCCTAGGAGGGTAGCTGTTTGTGGGAACTTTGAAGAAGTTACGCGGGGCATCTGAAGAGGAGGTAGTCAACAGTTTGGTCTTCTTGGTGGAAAATATTATATTTCTCATTAAAGTTATATTTATAACCCAAATTTTTTCCTGGAGCGCAGAATGCCAATTACCCTGGATATTTCTCATTAATGTAAATATATATGCTGTATGCTCTTTAAAATTTTCTTTGTAATGAGATCAGCAGGCCGGCTGCTTTTATTTATTCACCCCCAAAACAAATCAATAAAAAATAACCTCAAAATAGTTACAAAATATTTCGATAGATGTCGATAAATTTGTCATTAGTTAGGTTTGGGTATATAATTCTATATAGGTGTTTTCTAAAATATTTAGGTAAATATTATACTAAATCAATGAGCAAATTAAACAAATTTTAAATATTTTCAATCTTGCTTTAAATACCAATGTACTGAATCAATTAAACGCAGATGAGCGCGATTTTTTGAACCGAGAATTTTGAATGACCTTACTTCAAGGGATCATTTCTAAAGTTTCGTACGCAGTTCGATAACCGAACTTCGACGGGACGCCACCCGCGATGAGGAGTTGGGGGGCCTTTCCCTGAGCGTGAAGTTGGACCCTTCTGTGGTCTTTTGATGATCGCTCAATACTGGGAACTGTCCGCTCTGAGTGGGCTTTTTTAATCAAATAAAAAATAGAGAGAAATTGATATTCTGAAAAAGAATATTTTTATAATACAAATTATAAATATTATTTTTTGAGAATTTTTATTCTCAAATTATATCTCGAATTACTTTTATGAAGTTTCTTTCTGTTATTTTATCTAAATAAAGTACAATTCTTTTAATATAAAATGATGTGTGACACCTTGCCTTTTGTATCCTAATTTTCCTTCAAAAAAAGTGAAGCAATCATTTTTTCCAAAAAAAAAGACAAAATTAAGAAACCTTTAGACGAACTTTTTGTCTTCGAAGACAATATTAAATGGAAAGAGAACATCCGATACCTAGGGATGACCCTAGACGAGCACCTAACCTTCAAAAAACACATCGAAAACAGAATTAATTTGGCGAAAGCTGCCCAACACCGACTATACCTACTTCTAGGATCAAAAAGCAAATTATCCCTTCATTGCAAAAGAACTATTTACACTTCAATAATAAGACCAATACTCATATATGGCCACCCCATTTTTATGACAGCACATAAGACCATCCTTAAAAAGCTAGAAGTATTTGAAAATAAAATGATCAGAAAAATCATGTCTCCACCCTGGTTCGTTCGGAACACAATCCTCAGGAACGATCTAAATATCGAAAACATCAATGACTACATTATTAGACAATCATTTAAATTTTACGAAAAATCCGAAAAATTAGAAAATCCCACCTATAAGGAAGCCACAAATGCGGAAAAAGGAAAATAAGAAATTTGAAACCTAGACAAATTCTCCATCAATTAAGCCAGAATGACGAAAAGTGGAAAAAAAAAGGAAAAACAAACCCACCTTGAATATCAAACAAGCCCGAAAAAACCTTCTCAAGAAAAATATCCCCAAGGACCTGAGAATCCGGACCCAACGACATCATTATAAATTATAATTGTAAATGAACCCCTGTACATAACCACCCCCCTCAGTATATTGTAAATATGATGATCTAGGTTGCTCTTTTTGAGCGGCACCTAATAAAGTTATTTGGAACTGGAACTCCTAATTTTCCATGCGTAATAAAAATAATGAGCTGCACTCTACTCAAAATTGTAAAACCTAACAGTGTTCCGCATTACTAATATATATTTTTTAAATCTTATTTTACGCATCAGGAAGCTGTTTTACATTTTAAAAAAAGAGAGAGAGATTTTATTTAACTTTATTACTTGAAAATTGTCGGTGGATGAGTGGGTAACACCCTCGGTTCCCGGCAGTCATGAACCGGGATTGAATCCCGCGTTTAAAATTTGTTTAATATGTGAATAACCTTCACATATTATTCATTGTTCAATTATCATGAACTAGTTTGCTCTTGCTGAGAGGTGCCTATTTATGTGATTTGAACCAGAGAAAGAGATTTATTACTTGTAAAAACAACAAGTCTTTGGATGAGAGGGTAACACGCTCGATTCCCGACAGTCATGAACCGGGATTAAATCCCGCGTTAAAATTTGTTTAATATGTTAATAACCTTCACATATTATTCATTCTTCAATTATCATGAACTAGGTTGCTCTTGCTGAGCGGCACCTATTTATGTGATTTGAATCAGATTTATTACTTGTCTGCCCCCAAATATTGTAATTAATTTTTAATATGATTCCAGACCACATAGAAATTTGAAATTTTGAACACTCACTTAAAACAGCTAACTATGCAAATGTGATAAATATAATCCCTCAAGGTGGTTGGGTATAAAATAGGATCAGTATATTTCCTTCCAAGAGAAAATTATAGGCGTAGCTCTTTCTGTTGCGTAATTAGTGACTACTATGAAATCACGAGTGTTTAGCCTTCCAGGCAGAACTCTTGGGCACTATTTGTACGAACTCCACCAGCCATGAATAAGCGTTCCCCCCAGACAAACCGCGTCAGCCTGGCCTGTAATTTAGCGATAGTGGCGTCGTCGGGCAGGTAGCCGTGCAGATGGTAGAGCACTGCCGCTAGTACCAGCGAGTTGGCCGCTCTCGCTCGCCCAACCAGGGAGAAGCCACAGACGTATGGGGACCATCTAGAGATTGCTCTTTCCAGGATGCCCAGAAAATGATTTTCCTAGAACGATTTTCCTTTTCCAGATGTAACTTCGCAGCCCAGCACCGTGATGGAAGATGCGGACCACGAGATGCCCAACGGAGAGTCGGCGCGGTCCCTCCAGGCGCCGCACCACAGTTTCTTACACCTAGTGAAGTTCACGCATACTCCTGACGTACGCCGGAATTCGTCAAAGATGGTCTTGACTTTCTCGAACTGCCAATCTTCATGGATCAGCAGAGAATATCATCGGCGTACGCCAGGACGTTCCCTCTTCCGAGAGCTCTCTCCAGGTGGCGCAAAAGGGGACCCGTGAAGATGAAGAATAGAGCTGCGCTGCAGGCACAACCCTGCCGACGCCTGATCTGGTTCAAATCACATAAATAGGTACCGCTCAGCAAGAGCAACCTAGTTCATGATAATTGAACAATGAATAATATGTGAAGATTATTCACATATTAAACAAAATTCAAACGCGGGATTCAATCCCGGTTCATGACTGTCGGGAATCGAGGGGGTTACCCACTCATCCACCGACTTTTTGTTTTTGCCGAAGCCCTCTGCGCATTCTGAATGGGCGGGTGAAGTTTCCATCGACCTTAATGGTAGCATCGGCCTCCGCGTAGCGAAGGTGGAGCCATTCAATGAGGGGCGGAGGTAGGCCGATGGAGCGCAGCTGGGCGGCCAGGAACTCTCGGTCCACATTGTCAAAGGCAGACTGCAGGTCAGGGAGAAAATCAACACGATATAATTCCTTATAATTATGAGCAATATAGGGAGTATAGCCAAATTGAATACAGACTAGAATATTAAAATGAAAAAAAAACATTTATAAGGTTTAACACACAATTGATTAGATAGTTTCCCTCTCTTAAATTTTCCCACTGATGCAAAAGATCATAGTAAAAATTGTATTCTTTTTTTTTTTCGGAGAAAAATATTACGATAAAAAACTTGAAATTTTATTGACTAAATATTTGACCTACAACTTTTAATATAGTCAAAAGCCTTCTGCTTCTCTGGTTCAAATCTCATAAATAGGTACCGTTCAGCAAGAGCAACCTAGTTCATGATAATTCAACAATGAATAATATATGAAGGTTATTCACATATTAAACAAAATTTTAACGCGGGATTCAATCCCGGTTCATGACTGTCGCACCCCAGCTATCCCGATTTGAGAAAGTGGTCAGGGCCAGCCATTCCAAAGTGCAATGGAAAGGCCTCTCCTGAGGGCACGGGAATCTTGATCTCCGTGACACCGATGCCAGGTAAGTATCCTTCTGCTTCATTTATGAAAAGTGTCCTCTTAAAGGATTGTGATATTTCAAGTTAGTTATTTGTCACCACTCCCCTCTCTCTTACATCATATATATATAATACTACTTATATAATTGCCTTATTCTGTCTCTGTGAAGTTCACTGTCTGAAGTTCACGGATAGATTTTGGTCATCAACGCGCGCATCATCATTATGATCATTATCTAATGATAATTATTATTATTATTATCTACTTATATAATTGCCTTATTCTGTCTGTGTGAAGTTCACTGTCTGAAGTTCATGGATAGATTTTGGTCATCAACGCGCTCATCATCATTATGATCATTATCATTATCTAATGATAATTATTATTATTATTATCTACTTATATAATTGCCTTATTCTGTCTGTGTGAAGTTCACTGTCTGAAGTTCACGGATAGATTTTGGTCATCAACGCGCTCATAATCATTATGATCATTATCATTATCTAATGATAATTATTATTATAATTATCTACTTATATAATTGCCTTATTCTGTCTGTGTGAAGTTCACTGTCTGAAGTTCCCGGATAGATTTTGGTCATCAACGCGCGCATCATAATTATGATCATTATCATTATCTAATGATAATAATAATAATTATTATTATTATTATACTTATCTACTTATATAATTGCCTTATTCTGTCTGTGTGAAGTTCACTGTCTGAAGTTCACGGATAGATTTTGCCATCAACGCGCGCATCATCATTATGATCATTATCATTATCTAATGATAATAATAATTATTATTATTATTATTATACTTATCTACTTACTAGACGAATGGCCCGGGCAACGCCCGGGTTTTACCCGAGTGCGTATATATTTTAAAAATGTTTTAATTAAAATACTATTTGTTACAATTATAAATTGGCGCCATGGATGTCTCTCTTGTGAAACGTCCCGCCCCAAACTGTGTGTGTCTTAAAAATATAAAAATAAAAATATGAACGGAAAAATATGTCCAGGGTAGCCTAGTGGTCATGGCATCTGCCCGGTAAGCGGAAGGTCGTGGGTTCGATTCCCATCCCTTGACACTTTTTTTATTTTATCCATTCTGACCAAAATCTATCCGTGAACTTCACACAGTGAACTTCACACAGAGAGAAAAAGGCAATTATATAAGTAGATAATCCAAATTGTGCCTTATCACACACTATTTTTTTATTTGGCCTTATTACCTTGTGTTTATAATCTATGACGTAATGCCGGCGGCGCGCGCCCGTTGGCTGCCAGCGAGCACGTGACCTTCCTGTGCGCGCGCATCCGTGACAGAACCGGCCCTAGACGGTCGTGACTATATATGTTGATGGTAATAATAATATAATAATTATTATTATTATTATTATTATTATTATTATTATCATTAGATAATGATTAATGATCATAATGATGATGCGCGCGCATCCGTGACAGAACCCATGACGGTCGTGACTATATATGTTGATATAATTGCCTTATTCTGTCTGTGTGAAGTTCACTGTCTGAAGTTCACGGATAGATTTTGGTCATCAACGCGCGCATCATCATTATGATCATTATCATTATCTAATGATAATAATAATAATAATTATTATTATTATACTTATCTACTTATATAATTGCCTTATTCTGTCTGTGTGAAGTTCACTGCGTGAAGTTCACGGATAGATTTTGGTCAGAATGGATAAAATAAATAAAGGGATGGGATGGGAATCGAACCCACGACCTTCCGCTTACCGGGCAGATGCCATGACCACTAGGCTACCCTGGACATATTTTTCCGTTCACATTTTCATTTTTATATTTTCAAGACACACACAGTTTGGGGCGGGACGTTTCACAAGAGAGACATCCACGGCGCCAATTTATAATTGTAACGAATAGTATTTTAATTAAAACATTTTAAAAACACACAGTTTGGAACGGGACGTTTCCTGGTTCAAATTCACATAAATAGGTACCGCTCAGCAAGAGCAACCTAGTTCATGATAATTGAACATTGAATAATATGTGAAGGTTATTCACATATTAAACAAATTTTAACGCGGGATTCAATCCCGGTTCATGACTGTCGGGAATCGAGGGGTTACCCACTCGTCCATCGACTTTTATGTTATGGGACGTTTCACAAGAGTGACATCCATGGCGCCAATTTATAATTGTAACGAATAGTATTTGAATTAAAACGTTTTCAAAATATATACGCACTCGGGTAAAACCCGGGCGTTGCCCGGGCCATTCGTCTAGTATATACATATTAATAACAACTATTTTTAGAAAATATGCACAAATAGGATTTTTCAATTTTTTTACTATATCAACAATGATCCAGAATATATAATTGATATAATATATAATTCAGAAATAACTTCTACATTGTGTTTTTTTTAAGAAATAATAAAAAATTAATAAATTCGAGTCCCACGCGAAAAACCCGAACCATGGAAGATCTCCCTGCACCAGAAGCCCCCAACACTAATTTTACCAACCCCAAATACCCGGTAGGTACCCGTAAATATTCAATTTGGAAACTGCCAGAATTAAAAAATGAAGAAGATTCTCAAGCTTTGAAGAAATACTCCGGCGCGATCGAAACCACCTTTGCCGAGCTAATAAATTTTATTGACTTTTACGAAATGGAACTGTGCGAACTGCGCTCAAACTACCTAGAACACAATACTACAAAAGCTCCCGCGAAGCGCCCAAGAGAAAAATCACCAGTAGCCGCAAAAGAAACAACAACGCAAAAAACAACCAGGTGCTCCAACCAAAGATCACAAGGTAATCCTGAGCCAAAATTACAAAATAAACAGCCTGAAAAATCTCATGAAGCAGAAAAAATCGAAATGGAAATCGAAGTGGCACCAAACAAAATGCCAAATCATGAACAAAACCATAAAAACTCTAACTCATCAAAGAAATCTAACGAAAAATTGAATAACAAACCTAACAATCCCACCCCTAACCCCAAGATCAGAATACCACCGATTAAAATAAGCGGAGTAAAGGAATGGTCAGGCCTTAGAGATGGTCTTATCAAGTGTACCAAACAAAAGCCAGAATTTTACACATCAGGCCGATACATCAACGTTCAGACTCACACAACATCAGACTACCGGACAGCTACCAAGTGGCTGGAAGATCGCCACTACACCTTCCACTTCAAGATCCTAGACGACGAAAAGTGCCTTAGAGTGGTCGTCAGAGGTCTCGACCGCTGCATCACCATCCCCGAAATACAAGAGGATCTGGAAAATAAGGAATTCGAGATGTCCAAACTTGCAAGATTACGAAATTCAAGAACAAAGCAGGAGCTACCACTAATCCAGGTAACCCTTCCTAAGACTGCAAGAAATAAAGAAATTTACAATATCACAGATCTATGCGACATGAAGTGCAACGTCGAGGCTTACAGGGCTCCCAAAGGCCCCGGACAATGCCATAGGTGCCAAAACTTTGGGCACTCTCAGTTTGAATGCAGAGAAACTCCCAAATGTGTAAAATGTGGAGAAAATCATTTCACATCCGAATGCGCCAAAGAAAAAGAAGTCCCACCTAAATGTGCAAACTGCCAGGGTCAGCATACAGCAAGTTGGCGTGCTTGCCTACTATACAAAAAAATCAATAGAGTGCCCCAAACTCAAAATAATCAGAAACCAAACCCCAATACAGAAAAATCCAACCCTTTAGGTCCAAACCCTTCTGAAATTCCCCATCCCATTCAAAACAAGAACAAAACTCCACATGTTAATAAAGAACGTCCCAATCCTCCTTCAGCCACTAAGGTCGACCAACTAGAGAGCGCTATCAAAAAGGCTCTCAGTGACCCCGCAATAATAGCCAACATCATGAAGAACGTTGTAGACACCTTTAGATGTAAATGAATCACAAAAATATGTATAAAAATAGCCTTCGAATCGTTCACTGGAACGCGTGTAGTCTCCGAAACAAAAAACAACAATTCTCAGAATTCCTGAACGATCACGACATCGACATCGCACTAGTGTCAGAAACCTGGCTTAAGCCGTGCCATAAAATGAGGATTCAAAACTTCATCACCCTCCGCAACGACAGACTAACCGGACAAGGTGGTGGAACTGCCATATTCATCCACAAGAAGTACAGCCATGGACCTATTCATGCCACCACCTCAAGCCTGGAAACCACAGGAATCTCAATCAAAAACAAAAACGGGTTAAATATGAACCTGTATTCATGCTACAAACCACCAAACACCTATTTAGATCAAACCGATATTTATAACATTTTTTTCAACAGACACACCGACCATCATAGCAGGGGACCTAAACTGCAAACATCCTGTCTGGGGTTCCACCACCACTAACCCAAGCGGGAGAAGGCTCCAAAACGCAATCAACGTTATGGACCTAGATGTGAGCTACCCTGACGAACCTACTCATGACTCACCTCCAGACATCATTGACATCGCCGTGCACAAAAACATCTCCCAAAGCGCATACTCTAAAGTCCTGCATGAACTAACCTCTGATCATCTCCCAGTACTACTTGTGCTACAGGATTTCAAAATCTCCTACTCAAATACAAAAATAAAAATTACAGATTGGGCCCTATTCAAGTACAAAATGGAAATCGCTGAACCATGAAGAAAAAATGGTGCAAAATTTGAAAGATTCAACAAAATATAAGGACCCGGAACTAGAACGAAGATATCCACCTCACATTAAAGAAAAAATACAATCCACCAACAGACTAAGAAAAAAAATGAAAAAAACCTGCGACCCCCGAGATAAATCAGCCTACATGACGGCCCAGAGAGAAACACAGAAACTTACAAGAGAGCACGATAACACCAGCTGGGACCACTTTATCGAAAACTTGAAAGTCACGGACCAAACCATATGGAAAGCCATCAAACGATTATCCAACTCTGAAAAACAAGAAATAACACTGAAGACAAACAATGGGCAGACACTAACCACAGAAGAAGCAGCTGAATCATTTGCCAACAACTATGAAAAACAGTTCACCCCCAATCCCTATACATCCCACTCCAAACCTACTCGCACATACATAAAACGTGTGAACTCATACATGAAAAAAAATGAAGAAACAGGACTAGAACCAACAAACATTGGTGAAATAAAAGCGATTATTGAATATCTACCAAATAAAAAAGCTCCCGGAATCGACGAATTGCCTAATGAAGCTCTCAAACTGCTGCCTAATCATATACTAGCATCAATAGCCGAAATCTTTAACGCCTCACTGCAGCTTGCCCACTTCCCTGACAGATAGAAAACGTCCATTATCTGTCCCATACTTAAAAAAGGAAAATCCATGCATGAACCAACAAGCTACAGGCCCATTTCGCTGTTACCTGCCATCTCAAAACTATTCGAAAGAATTGTTTTAAGAAGACTCAGATAATCCCTAGAAAAAAAGAATCCACTCAGACCTGAACAATTTGGCTACCAAGCCAAGCACTCAACATTGCACCAGCTAGTTGTTGTCACTGAAAAAAATAAGAAAAGCAATGGACCTAGGCCAAATAACAGGAGCCGTATTATTCGATATTGCCAAAGCATTCGATAAAGTCTGGCACGAAGCCCTTCTCTACAAAATGTGCAAAAAGCACCTTCCTGGAGACATCATAAAAATAACCCAAAACTTCCTAACAAATAGAACATTCAAGGTACGAGTCAAAGATGAACTTTCAACAGCTAGGAACATCCTTGCTGGGGTCCCTCAAGGATCGGTCACAGGACCAACCTTATTCGACATATATATAGATGACTTCCCCTGTATTGAAGACACCTCCTTACACCTATTTGCCGATGATACCGCCATTTTGGCCTCGACATACGACTTCGACAGACTCCACATGAAACTTCAAGAGGCCTGCATCTTTTCCACGCTCTGGTGTAAAGAATGGCGAGTCACAATGAACCCCCAAAAAAGTGAAGCAATAATATTCTCCAGAAAAAAAAGACAAAATTAAGAAACCTTTAGATGAACTTTTTGTTTTCGAAGACAATATTAAATGGAAAAAGAACATCCGATACCTAGGGATGACCCTAGACGAGCACCTAACATTCAAAAAACACATCGAAAACAGAATTAATTTGGCGAAAGTGGCCCAACACCGACTATCCCTACTTCTAGGACCGAAAAGCAAATTATCCCTTCATTGCAAAAGAACCATTTACACATCAATAATAAGACCAATACTCATATATGGCCACCCCATTTTTATGACAGCACATAAGACCATCCTTAAAAAGCTAGAAGTCTTCGAAAATAAAATGATCAGAAAAATCATGGCTCCACCCTGGTTCGTTCGGAACACAATCCTCAGGAACGATCTAAATATCGAAAACATCAATGACTACATTATTAGACAATCATTTAAATTCTATGTAAAATCCGAAAAATTAGAAAATCCCACCTTTAAGGAAGCAACAAACTACAAATGCCGAAAAAGGAAAAAAGGAAATTTAAAACCTAGACAAATTCTCCATCAATTAAGCCAGAATGAAGAAAAGTGGAAAAAAAGGAAAAACAAACCTACCTTGAATATCAAACAAGCCAGAAAAAACCTTCTCAAAAACAATATCCCCAAGGACCTGAGAATCCGGACCCAACGACATCATTATTAATTATAATTGTAAATGAACCCCTGTACATAACAACCCCCCTCAATATATTGTAAATATGATGATCTAGGTTGCTCTTTTTGAGCGGCACCTAATAAAGTTAATTGGAACTGGAAATTGGAATTTCTACATTTGTCTTACAAAACGTGAGTGACACACCTGCTCACACGTTTTAGTTCAAAATATAATTATCCTCGATAAAGAGAGGCGATTTCCCCCTCAATGTATTGATGTAATGATAGAAAATTTAAAATCAAATATATGCATTTTTATATAATAAAAATATTAGTTTTTAAATGGTGGTGGTGTCTTGTCCATGGAGCAGATCAGATCGGGCAATGCACCCTGATTACAATACCGGCCAACAAAGGTGCCTTGTCCGTATGGATGTCCTCTTCTGGATTGATGTCTGCCATATAGAGGGCTGCAAGGATGGCTGGGCAACTGTATATGTGCTCCGGAGTGAGTTGGGTGTTGTGATAGTTGTTGCAGTTCCTGTAGGATCAAGTGATGTCTGGGTTTATCTTCATTACTTTAAAATGTCCTATTCAGTGTTCTTGAAATTGTTGTTGTTAATTCTCTGTTAATGTTGAGGTTGCATATGGGTAGTATAATTTGGTTTTTGTAATGAGTTTTGCTATTGTATTTGCATCTTTCAGTGTTATTAAACTGGTTTCCAGTGCCTGTTTACGTCCTTCCTTCGCTAGGCCATCAGCCTGTTCATTGCCCTCTATTCCAACATGTTCTGGTATCCATTGCATGGTATATCCTTTGCCCATTGTGTCAAGTCGGCTCAAGATTTCATGTATTAATGGGTTAGGTCTATTTTTCTTCTCTATTGCCTGTAGGGATGATTTAGAGTCTGTTAAGACTATATTATGAGCTTGGTTTATCTTATTTCTCACCAAGTGATTGTTTGCAAACGAAAAGCGCTTCAATAAAATTTATTATGAATGTATTTTATTATTACTCTATATATAAAGTGTTATGGCTTTAAAATGAAACGCTAAATGATGATGATAAATTAGACTGATAATGATATAATTAAAAACAATTGCTAAATCATTATTCACCTGAGAGAAAAGGCCAAAATGATGATAAATTAGACTGTTAATGATATAATAAAAACAATTGCTAAATCATTATTCGCCTGAAAGAAAAGGCCAAAATGATGATAAATTAGACTGATAATGATATAATTAAAAACAATTGCTAAATCATTATTCGCCTAAGAGAAAAGGCCAGTATGAATTGTTTTTATAATTTTTATAGAATTAGAAAATATGCTAAATGTTTCTTATTTGTCTAATATCAGTCTTTGAATAGTCTATATGTTTTAATCTATGCATTCAGGTATATAGATTCAATTTTTTCTTTTGTTCATTAGGTAATTTTGGTTGAGAGTAACATATTTCAATATATGTTGGCTAAAATAAATTCAGTATTAGGGGCATGTTTTTCCTGAAATATATTGTGTCAATACATGTTCATTATGCAAACATTCACTAGGATAAAACTGGGCGAAGCCGGGTATATGTTCTCTCTCTAGTAAATAAATAAACATACTAGATTTTTCCCACAGTCACCCTTGGCCTCAATACTCATACTATTGTACCCGTCTCTGCCTCCCCCTGATCTCCACAGATCACCACCCTGCCCCCCCTCTACATCCCGGCTCTCCTGGTCTTACCCGACGATGATCCCCTGGCCACCCATCCCCAGGCCCCTCCAACAGTGCAATGTATATAGTGCTTTGTATATATTCCGTTTTATACGTCCACGGGGATCAAAAATCATCCATTCTGGTTAGAAGCCCGTAAATAAAGATATTTCCATACTAGAATTTTATATATAGAGAGATTAATAGATTCTTTGCAAGCTGAGTTATTTTATTACAGCAACGCTTTTTAGCATGAATGCGAGAGACGGGGTTAGCCCTGTTTGGTTTTCTTGTTCCTTTTCCCGAATATAGCTGTGGCGTTTGAAACAGCGGAGTTATACATTGGGTGTTAGTTGCAGATGATTTCTGCACATAGGTGGGTTCTTTGGGACCAAGGCTTACATCTTGCAGAAAGATCCAATTGACAGTCTAAGGTAATTTTGAGGTTTTTATGTATGAATCTGGATAGAACGCAATTTATTCGCACAAATAATGCCCAAGAGTTCTGCCTGGAAGGCTAAACACTCGTGATTTCATAGTAGCCACTAATTACACAACAGAAAGAGCTACGCCTATAATTTTCTCTTGGAAGGAAATATACTGATTCTATTTTATACCCAACCACCTAGAGGGATTATATTTATCACATTTGAGTGTTCAAAATTTCAGATTTCTATGTGGTCTGGAATCATATTAAAAATTAATTACAATATTTGGGGACAGACAAGGAATAAAGTTAAATAAAATCTCTCTCTTTTTTTGATGTATCACAGCTTCCTGATGCGTAAAATAATATTTAAAATATATATGTTAGTAATGCGGAACACTGTAAGTTTTACAATTTTGAGTAGAGTGCAGCTCATTATTGTTATTACGCATGGAAAATTAGGTTCCAGGTTCAAAATAACTTTATTAGGTGCCGCTCAAAAAGTGCAACCTAGATCATCATATTTACAATATACTGAGGGGAGTGGTTATGTACAGGGGTTCAATTACAATTATAATTTACTAGACGTATGACCCGGCTTCGCCCGAGAATTCCCCCGAATGCAATTTCCTTCATACTGAAAGTACATCAATAATAAATATTAGAAGTGCCATAGAATAGCAATACAGAAGTAACACATAAACTACAGGAAAAAATTGTGTGATAGCAAAATTGTATTATATTAGTGTTTAGGTATTTGATTTAATTAATATAGTCGATATAATAATATATATTTATATTATATATAATATAAATGAGTTTTATAAATTGTAAAAAAAATGCATCGGCCGGGAATCGAACCCGGGCCGCCCGCTTGGCAGGCGAGCATTCTACCACTGAACCACCGATGCTTATAAAAATGGCCATATTTGGGTATTCATTCAAATCCGGATTACTCCGCGTATGTAGCCAAAAATTTTCCTCAGGTTTATAAAAAGCGACATGCAAAATTTGGTACCAATTGGTTCAGTAGTTTTTGAGTTTATCGCGAAACAGACAGACATTGACTTTTATATATATAGAGATAATGATGTCGTTGGGTCTGGATTCTCAGGTCCTTGGGGATATTGTTCTTGAGAAGGTTTTTTCTGGCTTGTTTGATATTCAAGGTGGGTTTGTTTTCCTTTTTTTTTTTTTTTTCACTTTTCGTCATTCTGGCTTAATTGATGGAGAATTTGTCTAGGTTTTAAATTTGGAAAATTAGGTTCAAGTTCCAAATAACTTTATTAGGTGCCGCTCAAAAAGAGCAACCTAGATCATCATATTTACAATATACTGAGGGGGGTGGTTATGTACAGGGGTTCATTTACAATTATAATTTATAATGATGTCGTTGGGTCCTCAGGTCCTTGGGGATATTTTTCTTGAGAAGGTTTTTTCTGGCTTGTTTGATATTCAAGGTGGGTTGTTTTCCTTTTTTTTCCACTTTTCGTCATTCTGGCTTAATTTTGATGGAGAATTTGTCTAGGTTTTAAATTTCTTATTTTCTTTTTTCGGCATTTGTGGTTTGTGGCTTCCTTGAAGGTGGGGTTTTCTAATTTTTTGGATTTTTCATAATATTTAAATGATTGTCTAATAATGTAGTCATTGATGTTTTCGATATTTAGATCGTTCCTGAGGATTGTGTTCCGAACGAACCAGGGTGGAGACATGATTTTTCTGATCATTTTATTTTCGAAGACATCTAGCTTTTCAAGGATGGTCTTATGTGCTGTCATAAAAATGGAGTGGCCATATATGAGTATTGGTCTTATTATTGATGTGTAAATGGTTCTTTTGCAATGAAAGGATAATTTGCTTTTCGGTCCTTGAAGTAGGGATAGTCGGTGTTGGGCTGCTTTCGCCAAATTAATTCTGTTTTCGATGTGTTTTTTTAATGTTAGGTGCTTGTCTAGGGTCATCCCTAGGTATCGGATGTTCTCTTTCCATTTAATATTGTCTTCGAAAACAAAAAGTTCATCTAAAGGTTTCTTAATTTTGTCTTTTTTTCTGGAGAAAATTATTGCTTCACTTTTTTGGGGGTTCATTGTGACTCGCCATTCTTTACACCAGAGCGTGGAAAAGATGCAGGCCTCTTGAAATTTCATGTGGAGTCTGTCGAAGTCGTATGTCGAGGTCAAAATGGCGGTATCATCGGCAAATAGGTGTAAAGAGGTGTCTTCAATACAGGGGAAGTCATCTATATATATGTCAAATAAGGTTGGTCCCGTGACTGATCCTTGGGGGACCCCGGCAAGGATGTTCCTAGCTGTTGACAGTTCGTCTTTGACTCGTACCTTGAATGTTCTATTTGTTAAGAAGTTTTGCGTTATTTGGAAAATTAGGATACAAAAGACAAGGTGTTAAACATCATTTTGATATTAAAAGAATTGTACTTTATTTAGATAAAATAAGAGAAAGAAACTTAAATAAGTTGGTGGATGAGAGGGTAACACGCTCGATTCCCGACAGTCATGAACCGGGATTAAATCCCGCGTTAAAATTTGTTTAATATGTGAATAACCTTCACATATTATTCATTGTTCAATTATCAAGAACTAGGTTGCTCTTGCTGAGCGGTACCTATTTATGTGAATTTAAACCAGAAAGAAACTTCATAAAAGTAATTCAAGATATAATTTAAGAATAAAAATTCTCAAAAAATAATATAATATAATTTGTATTATATAAATATTCTGTTTCAGAATATCAATTTCTCTCTATTTTTTATTTGATTGAAAAAGCCCACTCAGAGCGGGCAGTTCCCAGTATTGAACGATCATCAAAGGATCACAAAAGGATCCAACTTCACGCTCAGGGAAAGGCCCCCCAACTCCTCATCGCGGGTGGCGTCCCGTCGAAATTCAGTTATCGAACTGCGTACGAAACTTTAGAAATGATCCCTTGAAGTAAGGTCATTCAAAATTCTGGGTTCCAGTTCCAGTTCAAAAATAACTTTATTAGGTGTCGCTCAAAAAGAGCAACCTAGCTTATGATATTAACAATAAATTATATGTACACGTTCTTCACATTGACAGGGTATTCACATCTCTACAAGGTTAGGGCCTGGCGCGCGGTCTTTAAATCGGTGTGTTCTCTTTTCTAATATGTTCTGTTATTTTTTATTTTTATTATTATTTTTTTTTTCTTTAACGTGTTTTTTCTTAAGATTTTTCCATTTTTCTACATTTGTTCTCAATCGATATAGGAGTTGCCTTGGCTTTGGTTTCCTTCTCTTCAGTTCTTGTTTGTAGTTACAGGCTTCTCTGAATGTAATATTTTCGAGATTTTCAGATTTATCGTAAAAGTTGAAAGCTTGTTTTATTATAAAATCATTTATATTTTCTAAATTGAGGTCCTTTCTGATGATACTACTTCTGACGAACCATGGGGCACCTATTATTTTCTTTAATACCTGGTTTTCGAAACTTTCGAATTTTTTCAGTGTAGTTTTGTTTGCGGTTATGAAGACTGGGTGGCCGTAGGTTAGGATTGGTCTTATAATAGACGTGTATATGGTACGTTTGCAGTGTAGGGACAGTTTGCTCTTGTTCCCTAAAAATAGTGCTAGTCGGTGCTGGGCTTCTTTTGCGAGGTTTATTCGGTTTTGCACGTGTTCTTGGAAGGTCAGGTGTTGATCAAGGACGACGCCCAGGTAGCGGACGCTGTCCTTCCATTTTATGGGTTCATCAGGGTAGCCTAGATCTTCTAAGGGCTTCTTCACTTTTAGTCTTTTGTCTGAGAAGAGTATAGCTTCGGTTTTTTGTGGGTTCAATTCAACCCGCCATTCGTCTCACCAAATATTAACGAATACCAGTGCTTCTTGAAGTTTGAGATAGATGGTATCGAGGTTGAAGGCTGAGACTAGAGTTGCGGCATCGTCTGCGTATAGATTTAGGGACATTCCATTGGGGCAAGGGTAGTCATCGATAAAAATATTGAAGAAGGTGGGGCCGATGACTGACCCTTGAGGGACTCCTGCTCGAATTTTCCTTGGGGTTGACAGAACATCTTTGACTTTTACTCTAAGGTTTCTGTCACAAAGGAAGCTTTTTGTCATTCGGATGATGTCTCCAGGTAGGTTCTTTTTTGCCATTTTATATAGGAGGGCCTCGTGCCAAACTTTGTCAAATGCCTTGGAGATGTCAAAGAAGATGCCTCCTGTTAATTGTTTTGATTCCATGGCCTTTCTTATCTTCTCCGTGATGACCACAAGTTGATGAAGGGTTGAGTGTTTTGGCTGGAACCCGAATTGTTCGGGCCTGAGGGGATGTTCGTCGCTGAGTGCTTTTTTTATTCTTCTTAAAATGATTCTTTCAAATAGTTTGGAGGTGACAGGTAGGAGGGAAATGGGTCTATAACTTGCTGGGTCGTATTTTGATTTACTTTGTTTCAGTATGGGACAAATAATCGATGTTTTCCAGTAGTTCGGGAAGTATGCGAGTTTCAATGAGGCATTAAAAGTGCTGGTTAGTGATTCAAGAATATGGTTGGGCAGTAGTTTTAGCGCTTCGTTCGTGATTCCGTCGATGCCTGGGGCTTTTTTCTTAGGGGAGGTGTCAATTATTGCTTTGATTTCTCCAATGTTAGTGGGTTCCAGAGCTGTTTTGTTGTTTGTTTGGAGGTGTGCGGTGATTCTTTCGTTTAGATATGTGTTTGAATATGAAGAGGTAGGAGGATTTGGGCTGAGCTGCTTTTCAAAGGAGTCAGCAAGTGCTTCAGCTGCCTCCTCGGCTGTTAGTGTCAGATTGTTATTGGTTTTCACGATAATTTCTTCTTTCTTTGGAGCTGTGAGGCGTCTAATGGCCTTCCATACTGTCTGATCAGATACGTCAAGGTTTTCTATGTAGGTGTCCCAGCTGGTGTTGTCGTGTTCTCTAGTAAGTTTTTGTGATTCTCTTCGTGCGGAAATGTACGCTTTTTTGTCGTTGGGGTCGCAAGTCTTTTTCATTTTTTTTCTTAGTCTGTTAGTTTTTCGTAATTTTTCTTTGATGTGGGCTGGATACTTTCTATCGAGGTCTAGTTCTTTATATTTTGTGGACTTTTATAGATTTTGAATGATTTGGTCCTCAATGGAAGCTATGGAGTCGATTATTTCTTGTGGGGTTTCTGCGGTGTGCGCTGGGGGTTGGGTGTTTTCCATTTGGTACTTAAAGAGGGCCCAGTCGATGATTTTGATTGTTGTGTCGGAGCGGGTTATATTATAGTCTTGTAATATTAGAAGGACTGGGAGGTGATCAGACGTCATCTCGTGGAGGACTTTTGAGTGAACGGTCTGACTCAGATTTTTGTGGATTGCGATGTCCAAGATGTCGGGTGGTGAGTCATGTGTCGGTTCATCTGGGTAGCTTAAATCCAGGTTGAGGCATTCGACAACCTTTTGTAGGATCTTGCCATTTGGATTGGTGGAGAATGAACCCCAGGTTGGATTCTTGCAGTTGAGGTCTCCGGCTAGGATTGTTGGAGTGTTGGTTTTGAAAATATTGTAGATGTCCTTTGGGTCAAGAGGCGTGTTTGGGGGCTTGTAGCAGGAGTATATGTTCAATGTTGTTCCATTTTTGTCTTTGATTGTTATTCCTGTGGTTTCCAAATTCAGGCAGGTGCTTTGGATGGGAACACAATAATATTTCTTATGGATGAAAATTGCTGTGCCTCCGCCCTGTCCAGACAGTCTGTCATTCCGAACGGTGTTGTAGTTGGGGATGTTCATCCTGTGACAGGGTTTGAGCCAGGTTTCGGAGTTTAGGGCTATGTCTATGTCGTGGTCGTTCAGAAATTCAGTGAATTGTTGCCTTTTATTCCGAAGGCTACATGCGTTCCAATGAATGATTCGGAGTTTATTCTTTTTGTCTTTTGCGTTCATTGAGGACCGATGGTGGCGAGAACGTTCCTCACTATGGTGGCAATGATCTTTGGATCGCTGAGAGCCTTTTCGATGGCACTCTCGATGGGGCTTTGCTTGGAGGTTTTCAGGGGAATACTTTTAGGTTGGTTTGCGCAGGTTTTTTCCTTATTTCCTGTGGTTTGAGGGATTTTTGCATTGATGGGTACCTTGGAGGGTTCTTTTAGTGCATTAGGGCGTGGGTTCTTTTGACTGGGTATATCCTTATTTATTTTTTTGTAGAGTGGACAGCCACGCCAGTTTGCCGTGTGCTGACCCTGGCAGTTAGCGCATTTTGGTAGGACTTCTTTTTGTTTAGAGCATTCGGAGGTGAAATGGTTCTCTCCGCACTTGACACATTTGGGGGTTTCTCTGCATTCAAACTTTGAATGTCCAAAGCTTTGACATCTGTGACATTGGCCTGGACCTTTGGGGGCCCTATAGGCCTCGACTCGGCACTTCATGTCGCAGATATCCGTTATGTTGTAGATATCTTTGTTCTTAGGCGTTTTGGGAAGAGTAACCTGGATTAGTGGGAGCTCTTCCTTTGTTCCCGCCCTGCGTAGTCTGACAATTTTTGTCATATGAAATCCTTTGTTGTCTAAGTCCTCTTGGATTTCAGGAATCGTAATGCAGCAGTCGAGGCCTCTGACTACAATTCTGAGGTTTTTTTCTTCGTCAAGTATTTTAAAATGGAATGTGTAGTGACGTTCTTCTAGCCACCTGGTTGCTGTGCGGTAGTCCGTCACCGAATGAGTCTGGACGTTTATGTGGCGCCCAGATGTGGAGAATTCAGGTTTTTTCTGCGTGCAGTTTATGAGTCCTTCTCTAAGTCCAGACCATTCAGTTACCCCACTGATTTTGATCGGTGGTATTCTTATTTTTGGGTTAGGGGTAGGGTTGTTAGGTCCTTTATCTGGGTTTTCCGTGTCTTTGTTGGGCGGGTTCGATTTTTTGGGGTTCTGTTCAGGATTTGAGTTCCTATTTGGAGTGACTTCGATTTCCATATCGGTGTTTTCTTTAGCTTGTGGTTTTTCTGGCTGTTTATTTTTTGATGTTGGTTTAGAGTTTGTGGGAACTCTTGAAGTCTGTTTGGGACACCAGGCAATATTTTGCGTGGCATGTGATTCTTTTATGGCTTCTGGGGATGTTACTCTCGGGCGCTTCAAAGGAGCTTTGCTTGTATTTTCAACATATTCTGAACGAATTTATTTTAGTTCTCTGTCATAGAAGTCGAGGAAATTTATTAGCTCAGCGAAGGTGCTTTCAACAGAGCTACAGAAATTTTTCATAGCTTTGGGTTCTTCTTCGTTCTTCATTTTCGGGCATTCTGGCAATGTCAGATAGAATATTTTCGTGTGCCTACCGGGTATCTGGAGTTGGTAAAATTGGTTTTGGGGGCTTCTGGTGCTGGGGGGTCTTCCATGATTCGGGTTTTTCGCGTGGGACTTGTCCTCTTAATATTCAAAATCAAAATCAGAAGGCGATCCATAAATTAAGATTAGGTATGCCCTTTTATATAATTTAATGTAACATTATTTTTGTAGTCATGAGAGTACTCTAATAAATGTTTTTCATTATTGCCATCATCATCAAAGAGAGATTTTTAAATAAAAAATATTTTTAAAAGAATAATTTCCCTGGAGGCTTAATATTTTTACTTTAATATTGATTCAAGGAATTATTTTATAAAATCGTCATTTTGTGTTTTATTTTCAAATTTATATTTTAAAATTTATTTCAGAGATTGTGTGGTAGAGAGAGAGAGATAAAATAAGATACACAACCATTATAAATACTATTTATTCATTGAAGAGAACCTGGGAGTCATAATATATAATTGTAAAAAATGTATATATATATATGGTAATTTAAGCCAACGACCCCCTATTGTATATAACTTATAACAAGATTTTAATGTTGTATAGTAGAAACACATCTGTAAATGGTTATATGCATGATTGACCTGTGTCATTACATCATCATATGTAATGTAATTTGTACAAACTGAGGATAATAAATAAAACTCTGTAATAGATTAAGAGTTGAGCTAGAGAGATAGAAGTCAAACTCGTATAAATTCGAGATAGATGGAAGCCACAAAGCAATATCTAAAGATAGATTGGAAGCTGTCAGGACGGCGCCAGTAGAATGTCACCAGACGACCCACACTCTTCACATCTGGTGACATGCAAAACCCCCTTTCTCAGAAACGTATATAAAGCCCCCGTCCTAGCTAAAAATACAGTCAGTTTACCATCTGCGCGAGCCCTCGTAGGTTGTACTCCAGGTCCACCTCATCCACCATGTAGACCAGTGAGAACTTTTCTATCTCCATCTTTCGCTCCTAGCTCAACTTTTATCTGTTCACGGTACTTTCTTAGTGCAACTGTGTCTTCGTTTTTTGTGTATGGACATCCCCAAGCTTTCCACTCTGCCTCGACCACGACTGCCTGTACTCTGTGAGAACTGTTAAAGGTATTACAAGGTGCAGAGAGGTACCGGAAAACTCCCCATCCTGACTGTTCCTCTCGGTCAACACAGTATAGCGAGAGTTGACAGGGACTCACACCATAGTTTAAGTCGACTGGATACCTCATCACATTTTTAGACGACAAAATTCTACAAGAGGCTACCAGACCTCATCACACCACATATATTTAAAAACATCATTTGATTTTATACATATGCACTCGAATAAATCCCAGGCATTCTGTTATCATTTGTGGCTAGGTTAAGAATAAAATTCTATAAGTAAATAATTAAACATTTTGTAAAAACAGTTTTTGGGCAAACATCCACTCAATCAGAATCCAGACATATTTTTAAATTTCCTCCAAATTATGATGATGTTTAATTGTGTGGAGCATACTTCTGCTACCTTCACAGTACCCCAGGGAGGACCATGGTGCAGTTGCCTCGACAATAACTAAGTGGAGCATGCATATTTGTAAAACCAACCCATCTCTTTTTTCTCCTTTATTTCATTATTTATTTTTCAAAAATATATATAATTTATTTTTCGATTATAATAAATTTCCATTTTTTGAATAAGTAATAAGCCATTTTTTGTTTTAATATTAATAAATTTGAATTTAAAACTTATTTTTTACAGAACAAACCAAATAATATCTTTAAATAATATAATTTATTTTATTAAATTATGATTATTCATTTTTTATTTTATTTAACAGTTGGAATATTTTTTTAGAAAATTATATTTTATTAAATAAAAATTTACTCTGTTAAATAGGAAATTTGGAGGAAAGAGATTTGGATAAGCAGTGCAGGGATGCAGAGAAGGTGGAGAAGAAGTTCTGAAGGATTTTCTTAGCTTAAGGGCAATTAAAGAAAAAAGTCCAAAAATGTAGTTTTTTAAGATTAAGTGGAAGTAAACTTCCTATCCCCCCCCCCCCTCCAACTGAAGCACCAATAAGATAGGTAAAACTTTATTATTATTTTTATTAGAATGCACATTTGATCATATGAATATTCTTACCCATTTTTTCTCATTGCCTTTTTTTCTTTTATGTTTGAACATTTCGAAAAGAATAATAAAGTGTTCAAAATTTCAGATTTCTATGTGGTCTGGAATCATATTAAAAATTAATTACAATATTTGGGGACAGACAAGGAATTCAAATTCACATAAATAGGTACCGCTCAGCAAGAGCAACCTAGTTCATGATAATTGAACAATGAATAATATGTGAAGGTTATTCACATATTAAACAAATTTTAACGCGGGGTTTAATCCCGGTTCATGACTGTCGGGAATCGAGCGTGTTACCCTCTCATCCACCGACTATTTTTTTCAGACAAGGAATAAAGTTATATAAAATCTCTCTTTTTATGTAGCCCAGATTCCTGGAGCGTAAAATAAGATTTAAAAATATATATATAAGTATGCGAAACACTGTTAGGTTTTACAATTTTGAGTAGAGTAAGGCTCATTATTGTTATTACGCATGTTCCAAATAACTTTATTAGGTGCCGCTCAAAAGGAGCAACCTAGATCATCATATTTACAATATACTGAGGGGGTTGGTTATGTACAGGGGTTCATTTACAATTATAATTTATAATGATGTCGTTGGGTCCGGATTCTCAGGTCCTTGGGGATATTTTTCTTGAGAAGGTTTTTTCGGGCTTGTTTGATATTCAAGGTGGGTTTGTTTTTCCTTTTTTTCCACTTTTCGTCATTCTGGCTTAATTGATGGAGAATTTGTCTAGGTATTACGCATGGAAAAATAGGAAAATACATCATTTTTATAATAAAACAATTGTACTTTATTTAGATAAAATAACAGAAAAAACTCTAAAAAGTAGTTCGAGATATAATTTAAAAATAAGAAACAACAATTTGCTAAAAATAAAAAATAATATAATTTGTATTATAAAAATATTCTGTTTCAGAATATCAATTTCTCTCTATTTTTTATTTAATTAAAAAAGCCCACTCAGAGCGGGCAGTTCCCAGTATTGAGCGATCATCAAAGGACCACAGAAGGGTCCAACTTCACGCTCAGGGAAAGGCCCCCCAACTCCTCATCGCGGGTGGCGTCCCGTCGAAGTTCGGTTATCGAACTGCGTACGAAACTTTAGAAATGATCCCTTGAAGTAAGGTCATTCAAAATTCTGGGTTCAAAAAATCGCGCTCATCTGCGTTTAATTGATTCAGTACATTGGTATTTAGGGCAAAATTGAAAATATTTTAAATTTGTTTAATTTGCTCATTGATTTAATATAATATTTACCTAAATATTTTAGAAAACACCTCTATAGAATTATATACCCAAACCTAACTAATGACAAATTTATCGACATCTATCGAAATATTTTGTAACTATTTTTTAGGTTATTTTTTAGTGATTTGTTTTGGGGGTGAATAAATAAAAGCAGCCGTCCTGCTGATCTCATTATAAAGATAATTTTAAAGAGCATACAACACATATATTTACATTAATGAGAAATATCCAGGGTAATTGGCATGATTACTGCTGGAATCTGTCCCGCGACCTGCTGGAATACACTGATAAGGGAAAATAAAAAAAGTTGAAATTCATGAAGGATTGACTGTAGCATTTTACATTTTTTTGTATAGATTCAGTTTTCTTATACTACAGTAAAGAAAGTACATTTTGGTATGACGTTCTCAGTTTTCATTTGCGTTCAATGTGTTTTTGTACCGCTTATATGAACTGATGTACCACATTGTGGCCTAAATATGTATATGTTATATCTCTAAAAATTGATGAGATACATAAAAACTAACATTATATTCGTGATCAGCACCTCAAATTAAGTCAGAAACTGATGCAATATCAATGACATCTTTTTCAGTGTAGACCAGTGTTTTCCAACTCTGAAAAATAAGAAATAACATTGAAGACAAACAATGGGCAGACACTCACCACAGAAGAAGCATCTGAATCATTTGCCAATAACTATGAAAAACAGTTCACCCCCAATCCCTATACATCCCACCCCAAACCTACTCATACATACATCAAATGTGTGAATTCATATATACAGTCGAACTTAGATAATTCGAACCCCAAGGGACCATAAAAAAATTCGAATTATACAAAAATTCGAATTAAAGATGTTAAATTATTTATATAGGAAATTCTAGGGACCAAGATAAATATTCGAATTAAAGAGGTTTTCGAATTAAAGAAGTTCGAATTATCCAAGTTCTACTGTATTAATATATATAGTCACGACCGTCTGTCGTGGCCTCTGTCACGGATAATATACAGTTATCATCGTCATGCGTTCTTAATTCTGTCACCGTTTGCTTTTGGTTCAGTGGTAGAATGCTCGCCTGCCACGCGGGCGCCCCGGGTTCGATTCCCGGCCCATGCATTTTTTTTTTTTACAATTTTCAAAACTCATTTATATATTATACAAGAATGACATCCACGGCGCCAATTTATAATTGTAACGAATAGTATTTGAATAAAAGCATTTAATCGGGTAAACCCCGGGCGTTGTAGATTATAAACACAAGGTAATAAGACCACATCCATGATAAGGTACAATTTGGATTATAGATTATAAACACAAGGTAATAAGACAACATCCATGATAAGGTACAGTTTGGATTATAGATTATAAACACAAGGTAATAAAACCACATCCATGATAAGGCACAATTTGAATTATAGATTATAAACACAAGGTAACAAGACCACATCCATGATAAGGTACAATTTGGATTATAGATTATAAACACAAGGTAACAAGACCACATCCATGATAAGGTACAGTTTGGATTATAGATTATAAACACAAGGTAATAAGACCATATCCATGATAAGGTACAATTTGGATTATAGATTATAAACACAAGGTAACAAGACCACATCCATGATAAGGTACAGTTTGGATTATTACTATATATAGTCACGACCGTCTTTCCTCATCGGCCGCCTCTGTCACGGATAATATACAGTTATTATCGTCATGCGTTCTTAATTCTGTCACCGTTTGCTTTTGGTTCAGTGGTAGAATGCTCGCCTGCCACGCGGGCGTCCCGGGTTCGATTCCCGGCCGATGCATTTTTTTTTTTGCTTATCCCTAGTACACATGGTACAGGCCATGATAACCATGGTGGGTAGAAGAAGACGACTGCTTTTACTGTAAGCGCACCACATGTCTACACATGTGAAAGCAGTTCGACTTTGCACTTACAAATATGCCAGAGCCCCGTTTGGTTACTTGCACTCGCTGGTGGGGTTGGACTTTTGCAAGAATCCGGGGCCATTGGAGCTTTTTTTTTTTAAGCAGAAAAAAGTGTCCAATGCGGGAATCGAACCCGGGTCGTAGTGGTCGAAAACCAAACGGTTTAACCAGCCTTCCACCGACCCCCTTTTTTTTTTTTTACAATTTTCAAAGCTCATTTATATATTATACTAGCGGACATACCCGGCTTCGCCCGGGTTTTACCCGAGTAAAGGTTTGTCTAACGAATCTCTCGATAAAGTGAACATTTTTCCCCGGTCCCTTGAAAAATACTCGATAAGTTGAATAAAATCAATATTAATTTTGGTTCCCTCGGTGATTGGAAGTTAAAGGAATAGTATCTTGCCTTGGAATTGTATCATTATTCTTGTCTCAAATAAATTGTCGTGTCATCCTGAATTTTGTCTTTCCTAATTTTCTACATTGCAAAATCATCGTATCATCATGATAATATTTAGAACAGATTGTTGAATTATAACAGATAAATTAGAATATTTATCTTGATTATTTTAAAGCGAAAAGTTATTTCAAAAATTTTATTTGCTAGAAACCTTCCCAGAACTATACTAAATAACTTCCCAAAGTTTCATGGCGTTCCAATGAGTGGTTTGGTCAGGCATAAAGGACAAACAGACACACATACATTCATTTTTATATATATAGACTAGCGGATGTGTACCCGGCTTCGCCCGGGTTTTATCCGAGTGAAAGTTTGCCTAACGAATATTATATATTATGAAGTATAATAAACAATGTTAAAGATTAGTTTTAATTATTAATCAAGATTGTGTGTGAATATGTGAGAAAGATGTAATATCGTTGTTGTTTTCTTGGCCGACTGTTTTACATATGGTGTTATCTTAAAATTGCTTGTTTTGAATATTTTTTTAGATTGAGTTGAATGAATTGCTGATTTTTTTTGTATTTATATATAAATAAAATTAACTCTGTTGATTTTTTTTTGTATTTAATCGATAACAGCGAAGTTACGCATGTTAAAGTTAGGAAAAATATTTTGATGTTAAGCAAAACCTGCTCCATCTCGTTTTACATAAATGTTGAAAATTTGGTCGAAATTGATGCACTGTAACGAGTTTTTAGTGAACAACACTTATGAAATTTGCATTTTATTAATATAGACAAGAATGACATTCACGGCGCCAATTTATAATTGTCATTTGGCTAGTATATATTTATATATATATATATATATATATATATATATATATATATATATATATATATAAAACAAAGAAACATATGCGACCGCCCCTGACGCTTTTGTGTGTTTGTGGCATTGTACCCTGGAACACTACACTAAAGAATTGCGGTATGTCTGCTCTCCACGGTGTCACCCTTGGGCTCAATACTCATACTATTGGACCTGTCCCTGCCTCTCCTGATCTCCGCGGATCACCACCCTGTCCCACTGATCTTCCTCTACATTCCAGCTCTCCTGGCCTCGCCCTGCGATGATTCCTTGGCCACCCATCCCCAGACCCTTCCAACAGTGCAATGTATATAGTGATTTGTATATATTCCGCTTTATTCCACCATTGGGGTTCAAAAATAACCCATTCTGGTTATCAGCCCCATAAATAAATAAATTTCCAACTATTATTTACTAACTGATTGATTCAACTTCGCCCTGCTTTTCCTGGAGTAAATATTTTCTAGCAGAATATTGTTTTAAAAAATGATATTTTTTATGATTATAGTTATAACTGTAATTAGTAGTCATGAGTATTCCAATTAATATATTATTATTAGTATTATTATAATTTTTGTGTTGCAATATATTTATTGCAATTTTTATTATTTAAATATAGTAGAACTTGAATAATTTGAACATCTGAATTGGAGTATTTATCTTGGTCTCTATAAATTGCGTTATTAATTCAAATTTTTGGATAATTATCCAAGTTCGACTCTATAAATATATTGTAAAACGAAAATTAAAATTATACCGCGAATGTTTCTTTTAAAAATCGAAATTTATTTTCAAAGAGAAATAGCGACATTTCTAACTTTGAGGATGAGGTATGGAAAGGTGAAACATACGTCCGGGGTAGCCGAGTGGACAAGGCACCTGCACGGTAAGCAGAAGGGTGTGGGTTCGATTCCCGCCCCTGGACACTTTTTATTTTTCCGTTCTCCATTACTCTTCATGTTTCACCTTTCCATACCTCATCCTCAAAGTTAGAAATGTCGCTATTTCTCTTTGAAAATAAATTTCGATTTTTAAAAGAAACATTCGCGGTATAATTTTAATTTTCGTTTTACAATCATCAGCCGCGTTATATTGTATTCTATAAATATATATCATTTTTTAATAAGATAATGAGATATTATCATGTTGAATATTTTTTGGTCAAAGCATTATTCATATGGCAAACAAACATCAACTCGGGAGAAATCCAGTCGCGTTGCCCTGTTCATTTGGCTAGTTATACATATTTAATGGGTAAGGTATTTGGCGTTTTGCGCTCCAGGAACCTGGGTTATAGATATCTATTTTAATCAAATATGTCATGGTTCCATTATATAAAATACTAGCAGAATGTGACCCAGGAAACGTTGGGATTTTACGAAGAGTATCCCCCCCCCCCAATGCGTATAAATATAAAAATGTTTTATTCAAATACTATTTACAATTAGAAATTATGAACCAACTTCATCGGGATCTCCCCAAGTGAATGTTTGCCCAATGAATAATGTTTGAAATAAAACACTTTGCCAAAATTAATGTCAAGCATTCTAAAATGTGGTATTACAATTCAGAATTGGACAACAAGTATATATATTTTTAGATAATTTTAACAAAATCAATGAATATCTGTGAACATTTTATAAAAAAAAAAACTTGGCCACGCTATTCTTCTTTCGAAATAAATAAACAAAAGAATTAATCGCGCCAAGTTTAATTACAGTTGGATGTATTTTCGTTTTGATTTTTTTAGCCCTTTAAAACCTTAACATAAAACAAATTTCCAACTCTTAGGTGCTACTTAATAGAGTAGGTATTATATATATATACGGGTAAAAAAAATATCCCAAATATCATTTAGAATATCGTTTTCATACTTTATTAGTTTTTATCGCCGCATGCATATTTTGTCTTTGCTTTTGTCAAATGATGTCTATAACACAATCATATTGAAATAATATAATCATTTAAAAATCATAAATACCAATAATTATAAGGCAAAAATTTTGATCATAGATAATAATCATAATGTAATAAGACCAAATAGGCCAAATTTGGTCTTATAACCTTGCTTTTATAAATACCTATAACTATTGTTTCACTGGAGTATTAATACTTTGGTTTGGCATCTTTTGATAAATAATTAAGATAGTTCAATATGATTATATATGAGGCTCTAATAAGTTGATTTAAAGTGAATATAGTCAATATGTCTAGTTTGACATTCAAGTATGACATCCGGGGATAAACTAAGGCAAAAATTTATTTTGAGGATGTTGTTTATAGAACTTGTCAATGTGGAACAATCATTTCGAGAATATCTGGTAAATAAATTTTTGTGTTTATCTTAAAAATTTCATTTATAATATATTTATCAGCTATTTTATTCACTCTGAATCACATATACAGTTACCCGGCCATCCTTGCATCCCTCTATATGGCAGACATCAATCCAGAAGAGGACATCCATATGAACAAGGCACCTTTGTTGGCTGGTATTGTGATCAGGGTGCACGGACTGATCTGATCTGTTCCATGGACAAGACACCACCACCATTGATTTCTTAAGTTGATAAATACAGTCAACAATTTGCTCATGTATTCAAAACATTTTTCAATCAGGAAATTTTTCTAATGTCCTCCTTTGATTAAAATGAAACATTGATAAGGCACAATTTGATTCAGTACTTCTGTATGAAGATGGTAACAATGCTGTTACCGAACCGTCACACACTATTTATTTATTTGGATTTGGTCCTTTTACCTTGTGTTTATAATCAAACCTTATTTGCATACAGTAAGACACTTTTTAACCCTTTCCAAGCCAAGTATGCTCATTGTTTGATATTGGGCCTTCCTTCTCAGATGCACTCGCTGTGATTTTAAGCCTTCACTTGGGTGTCTATTACATGTTTGTGCGTGATTTAAGCTCAAACATTTATTCTCAATTGTCATTCAACTGTATTTGATGGTACCATGGATAATAAATGTTGCTGCTACCTTGAGAAAATCACCATGATTCTTACAATTTTATAATATACAGTAGAACATCTATGACTGGATACTTTTGCTAGTGGACACTTCTCAATGAACTGTTTTCATAGTCAAAATTGCCATTGTTACTAATTAGCAACTCTCTACTTTTTTTTTTTGCTTATCCCAGGTACATGTGGTACAGGCCATGATAATCATGGTGGGTAGTTAGCGACTGCTTTTACTGTAAGCGCACCACATGTCTACACATGTGAAAAGCAATTCGACTTTGCACTTACAAATGTGCCAGAGCCCCGTTTGGTTACTTGCACTCGCTGGTGGGTTTGGACTTTTGCAAGAATCAGAGGCCATTAGAGCTTTTTTTTAAAAAACAGAAAAAAGTGTCCAATGCGGGAATCGAACCCGGGTCTTAGTGGTCAAAAACCAAACGGTTTAACCAGCCTTCCACCGGCCCCCCCGCAACTCTCTACTGTAAGAGGTCACCTCTATTTAGAAGAACTTTGGCTCTACAACTAGGTGTTATTCTTTATTGGAAAAACTGGGTTAAAAAAGAATGCCAGTACCCCCTTAGGCCAAGTTTACTCCTATAGTAGAGGCAATGTGGCTAACAAGATGGGCTAGTGAATCCAGTAGAGAAAGGGTTAAACAGAAGCCTGCTGTAGGGAGTATGTTGTTGTTGTTGTTGCTTATTCCTTAAGTCGTTTAAACTATCTTCATTAGGTCCCATTGTCTCAGCTTTTCTTTTATAGTCCTTGGGTTTTCCCAGAGGTCTTTTTTGGAGGATTTGATACAATTAAATAGATGTTCAGGACTAGCTGGTTGGAAATCGCATTTGGGGCATTTCGGGAATGTTTTGATTTTTTCCATTAAATTTGAGCATTCTAAGATGTCCTGTTTGTAATCTTGAAATCGCCGTTTGTTCTTCCTTAGTAATGGTGTGGAAAGAAGATTCGTTAGGAATGGGGGTGTACCAGGGGTGGTTTAGGGTGGATTTCCAGAGAGAGATTATTTTTTGTTTGTGGATGGAAGAAATTTCAGAATAGGTGAGTTGGGAGTTTTCAGGCTGGCCCTTACAGCCTTCTTTAGCCATCTGTAGGGGTATAAACTCATGTAGTACCACTTTTTATTCCTCTCCCACATATTACATTTTTTATAAGGTAACAAGGTCAAAGCCAAATGAGTAAGTAAATATATATGTAATGTTTCGGTAACAGCATTGTTTCCATCTTCAGAAAACTTGACACAATCTTTCAATTTCAATACTTGTATCTGTGAAGATAGTAACAACACTGTTATAGAGAAACATCCCATATATAATTTACTTCTTTGGTCTTGTTACCTTGTGATTCTGAATCCAAATTGTACAATTTTACTTGACCCTGTGTTAAACTAGTGTTATTCTCTGTTCTCTGAGTGATTATTTAAGAACAATGTGTTTCTGTATTGGAATTCAGACTAGTTGACTGTTGCTGTCACTAATTTCTATCTGCAATCTTTTTGTTTTTATTATTGTCCCTAGTACACGTGGTACAGGCCATGATAATCATGGTGGGTAGTTAGTTACTGCTTTTACTGTAAGTGCAACATGTCTACCTATCTGTAATGTGCAGCTTGAATTTGGCACTTACAAATGTGCTAGAGCCCTGTATGTTTACTTGCACTTATTGGTGGGGTTGGACTTCTGCAAGAAAGAATCAGGGGACCATTAGAGCAATTTGTTTATTAAGAAAAAAGTGCCCAATGCGGGATTCGTTCCTGGGTCATGGTTGTAGGAATAAACAGTTTAAACCACTCAGCCAACCAAACCCTCCCTCTCTGTAATGTAAACTGTGTCAATTTTATACATCACTCACTCAATGTGCTCTGATACCTACTCATATAGCGACTGTGTGTGTGTTAGAAAATGGAGGATCAGCTGGTTCAGGCTGTCCAATCAGGAGACCAGGAAGAACTCTCCAACTTTCTTCAGAAGAAAGAAGTTTCTGAGGTGAGAATGTTTTTTTTTTTTTTTCCAGCTCAGTGATGACACAACTTTGTATAGCTAATTGGTACCAACAACTAGATGAATAGCAAAGATAAAACTTACCTGGTTTTCTCCCCTATATGGTAGGAGCTCATCGACCAAGATTGATGCCGTTCTGGAAACCAGTTTGATATTGCCTTTATACTTTGATATGGCACAATTTGGATAACAAGGTAATAAGACCAAATCCAAATAAATAAATAGTGTGTAATAATAGTATATTTATGTATAATAGTGTATTTATTTATTTATTTGGATTTGGTCTTGCCTTTATACTTCCTTAAACAAACCTGATAAGGTACAATTTGGATTATAGATTAAAAACACAAGGTAATAAGACCAAATCCAAATAAATAAATAGTGTGTAATAATAGTATATTTATGAATAATAGTGTATTTATTTATTTATTTGGATTTGGTCTTGCCTTTATACTTCCTTAAACAAACCTCATAAGGTACAATTTGGATTATAGATTATAAACACAAGGTAATAAGACCCCCTCCTCCAAATAAATAAACATACACTATTTATCTATTTGGGTTTGGTCTTATTACCTTGTGCTTAAACAAACCTATGTACATAATATTATATCAAACTAGCCGAATGACCCGGGCAACGCCCGTGTTTTACCCGATTGAATGTTTTTATTCAAATACTATTTGTTACAATTATAAATTTGGCGCCTTTAATAAATGCATATATTAGTTAATAACAATAGCCTATGTGCTTTATCTGTCTATGTACTGTTGGCTTCCGTAGGCGTCTCATACTGGGAAAAGGAAAGAGAGGATTCCATTTAGTTATTAACTAATATATGAATTTATTTAAAGAGCGACCTGCTCCAAACCAATAGTTACAGAAGCGAAAGAGCGAGTGGGGGAGGCATGATGGGGGGGGGGGGGGGGGCAAAGGTGGCGTGACCGTAGCCAACCAATAGGAGGGCGCCATTCCAAAAAAAAAAAAGCAAACAGTGACAGAGGCCGATGAGGAATGACGCTCGTAACTGTATATAGAATAATAAAAAGGCATATATATTGAATTGAATAAGAGATGTATTTACAATATTTGCCTTTTTTTTTTAATCTAATAATTTTAAATTTGGATTGTTCTATTTTCAAAATATAAATATATCTATATTAATATGTGAGAAATGATATAAGTATTTGTTCAAAATCTTAATTTATTAGTTAGGTATGAGTACATTTTGTGTAGAAATAGGATTAGTTGACTTTATAAGGTAAACTTATTCATCGGTTTGTATCCCTCGATAGCTCAGTTGGCAGAGCGGAGAACTGTGGATGTAATTAAGCGGTGATCCTTAGGTCGCTGGTTCAAATCCGGCTCGAGGGAGGTTTTTTTTTTTTGGTAGATGCGCGCGCATCCGTGACAGAGGCCGATGAGGAAAGACGGTCGTGATAATATATATATATATATATGTAATTATAGTTCTATATGTACATATTTCCCCTATAACTTTGATTAGGTACAATTTGGGTTATAAATGAGAAATATAAGGTAACAAGACCAAATCCAAATTATTGAAATGTTTGTGACATTTTTAGTAACAGCATTGTTAACATTTCATTTATTTGGATTTGGTCTTGATAAAGCACAATTTGGATTATAGATTATAATAAAGGAAATAAGACCTAATCCAAATAATTTATTAGTGTGTGACGTTTCAGCAACAACATTGCCACCATCATCAGACAAAAGAATAAATGAGGAAAAATATTACAGCAATATAAGAACTTGCTGTAATATTTTTTCTCATTTATTCTTTTGTCTGATGATGGTGACAATGTTGTTGCCGAAATGTCACACACTAATAAATTATTTGGATTAAGTCTTATTTCCTTTATTATGGATTTGGTCTTGTTACCTCATGTTCCCATATAATTTTGTAAATTCAAATTTCTTTCATTTTTTTTTTCACTACTTTTCTATATCTTTTAGGAGAATTTGTATATGAGACTGAAGGTATTGAATGATTGATATTTTCCAATAAAACCCTCACTGATCTTTCTTTTCACCATAAACCCACACACACCACACTGTTGTTACAATACAATATAATGCGGCTTATGATTGTAAAACGACATTTGAAATACTATCCCGCATGTGTTTCTTTTCAACGAAAAATCAAAATTTATTTCAAGGAGAAATAACGATTATTTCTAACCTTTTGGATGAGGTATGAAAGGGGTGAATTGTGAAGAGTAATGATAAAAGTTAGAAATAATCGTTATTTCTCCTTGAAATAAATTTTGATTTTTCGTTGAAAAGAAACACATGCGGGATAGTATTTCAAATGTCGTTTTACACTGTTGTTAGTTGTCACCTTACACTTCCAACCCCTCTCACCTCAAAGATTATTCTGTCACATTGTGGATGTTTCAGGTCTTCAAGTCTCTAAGGAAAATTCTGTGCAAGGAGAAAGATTCCTTTGCCGCTGCCTTGAAGGCAATATTGCAAAGTAGGTGTGTCACTAGTGAACTTTGAAATTGTGGATGTTTTCTACCAAATGTGGGTAGGAGATACTTTCTCAGCTTGGAGAATTGACATTTCAATCAAGAGATTGTCACCTCCATCTATCCCTGAAGTTGTGACAGATAGTTGCCTCCCTTCTTAATGGTTTTCTCATGTCGACATTTGATAAATTGCACAGATATACAGTAAAACCTCCATGAGAGGACACTCATGCTAGAGGACACCTCTCTATAAAGGACAGTTTTCATTTGTAAAATTAGCTTTTTTTACTATTTAGCAAATCTCCAGTAAGAGGACACCTCTCCCTAAAGGACACTTTGACTCTGCAATTAGGTGTTGTCCTTTACAGGGAGGTAGTTCTATTGTATAACCTACAGAGTGTTTTGAGTTTAAAATAAAATATGTTGAAATATATGAAACACTATATAAATTATTTGCATTATATATTGCATGCTCTATATTGCAATATTCAGTAGAATCTCCATTAGAGGACATTCTCGCTAGAAGACACCTATCTACAAAAGACAGTGTTCACAACCAGAATTAACATTCTTACTAATTATTATAAGGCATACAAATTGAATTATAGATTATAAAAACAAGGTAATAAGACCAAATTCAACTAAATAAATAATGTGTGACGTTTCGTTAACAGCTTTGTTACCATTATCAGACAAAAGTATTGAATAAACAGTAACTATTTATAATACAATATAATGCGGTTTATGATTGTAAAACGACATTTAAAAATTATCCCGCATGTGTTTCTTTTAAATGAAAAATCTAAATTTATTTTTAAGGAGAAATAACGATTATTTCTAACCTTAGGGATGAAGTATGAAAGGATGAATTGTGAAGAGTAATGATAAACGGAAAAATAAAAGTGTCCAGGGATGGGAATCGAACCCCCAGTGTTCCACTGTGATATATTTCTCATTCAGTACTTTTGTCTGATGATGGTAACAAGGTGTTACCAAAATGTCACACACTATTTATTTGTATTTGGTCTTATTACCTTGTGTTATTACCATTTTCTGACAAAACACTACTGAATGTAGTCAGTAGATTCTAGACTGAGAATGGAGGCAATGCTGTTACCCAAACATCATATACAGTTAAACCTGTCGCCCCCTCTTGGGACTCACCAAAATAAGTTGCTATAGAGAAAGGGTGCTATAGACAGGTCACTTTTAATGTAAATCGCATCGTACTACGTATTTAAAATCGGGCGCTATAGAGAAGGAGGCGCTATTTTGAGGGGGTGCTATAGACAGGTTTAACTGTATATATTTATAGTACTTTTACCAATTTCTTAAAAGTCTATAACATTTTGGATGGGGTTTGTATATGTAAAGTTGTACAAACAGTATAAAATCTCGCTTTATTGAACCCCAATGGGACTGTACATTTGGTTCATTATAGGCGTGTTTACTATATTGTAGCATTAGAATTTGGGGATTATTTTAGGGTTGTTATAAGGGATGGTTGACTATATATCTACTCATGGACAAAACTTAAGGAAGTTGTACCTTTTATCATGTATATCGTTATTCATACAATAACTCTGAAAGATATTTGATACACTGTGACCTTTATTGAATACACACGAGATAATCAAGTCTAAACAAAATTGCCTATGTCTCCTTAAAAAAAAAAAAAGACAACCATTGATATCAAAACATGAAACTTCCTTAAGTTTTGTCCATGAGTATAAATCATTAAAACTACTTATGTTAATCTTCTATAATATTATAACAAAATAGAGCTTGGCTCATCAGGGGGGGGATCCTCGCAGAGGTTTAGTCTTCAGGCCACTCTACTATTGTATTGGATTGTTTTCTTTATTTATAATGTTAGGTATAGTTTTAATGTGTGTGTGTGTAAGTACATTGTATATGTTTTAAAATATTTTTGTATTTTTAAACGGTAAAAGGCACAATTTGGATTATAGATTGTAAACACAAGATAACCACACCAAATCCAAACTTGTGTGTATTTTAAAATGTTTTTCACAATTTTATCATGAATAGACATTGTATATTAACACAAAGCAATAACGCGCCATCTATACATATAAAATAAAAGGATTTAAAAGCGCGAATGTTTCTTTTATACATAAAACGAACTTCTACTGTCCTTACTGCGATGAAAAAATATATTGGGAGGGCTTGGCTCATCAGTGGTGAACCCTCTGAGAAGCGGTCTGGTGGATTAAATTGGCGAAACCGCTGGGAGGGTTCACCACTGATGAGCCAAGCCCTCCCAATATATTTTTTCATCGCAGTAAGGACAGTAGAAGTTCGTTTTATGTATAAAAGAAACATTCGCGCTTTCAAATCCTTTTATTTTATAGACATTGTATATGTTTCACTAGGTACATTTACCGCTCCTAATGTCTATCTAATTGTGTCCTAGGTAAGAATGAAGAGTACCAGCTGGAGTGCTTCAAGTTTGCCATCTCTCTCATCATCAGCTCAGAGCTGTCCGCAGACCTCCTCTCAGAGGTCATGGGGATTCTCATTGTGGAGGTGAGAAAGTGTTCTTTGGTGGTGGACCCAGGTAGGATTGGGTGTGTCTGTAGATTGACAGCTGCTCCTCCCCCGCCCTGTTGGACATTGTGGAGATCCTGCTGAACTACATCGAGGAAAACACTTCTCTCAACACCAAGTAGGTTAACTGATGAACACATTGCTGCTTCATTCTATTATCATTATTGTATAGTCAAAAGGTAATAAGACCAAATCTAAATAATGTGTGACGTTTCGGTAACAGCGTTGTTACTATAACACCACACACTATTTATTTAGATTTGGTCTTTATTACCTTGTGTTTATAATCTATAATACAAATTGTGCCTTATCATTATTATATAGTTTTAGAATAAGCCAAGCCCTCTCTTTCAACAACTTTTATCATTGCAGTAAGGTCTGTAGAGATAGTATTTGATGATATATGTGAAAAGATAAACGTTGCCAAAAATAATTATCTCAAATTTTATTGATAGATAGAACAATTAAATTTGTAGATATATTTTAAAAATTTATCTAGTACACATGCGTGGTAAAGACCATGTTAATTATGGTGGTTACTTATTGACTATATTGCAAATACATACATGTCTACACATGTAGACAGCAGTTCAACTTTTGCACTTTCAAGTGTGCTAGAGTTCCTCGTCACTGAATTATAGATTATCTAAAAATGGAGTATATAGCAAAGTCCTTTCTGTGAAACATTCTCTATTAATTTTCCCTCTATTATTATAGTCAATGTCACTAGCCCAAGACTTGTTTTTTTTTGTCTCATTGAAAAATGACTTCGTTGTTAAAGTTACCTTATATTTTTAAAGTCCCATACCCCTGTTCTATTGAATAACTTGATAGAAAAGGAAACACAAGGTAATAAGACCAAATCCAAATAAATAAATAGTGTGTGACATTTCGGTAACAGCGTTGTTACCGAAACATCACACACTATTTATTTATTTGGATTTGGTCTTATTACCTTGAGTTTATAATCTATAATCCAAATTGTGCCTTATCATTTTGATAGAAAAGGGTTTTTACTGCAATTGTCCTAGCGAATGTCATCTAAATTAAA
Organism: Cordylochernes scorpioides; assembly: GCA_030710605.1. Classification (NCBI taxonomy): domain Eukaryota; kingdom Metazoa; phylum Arthropoda; class Arachnida; order Pseudoscorpiones; family Chernetidae; genus Cordylochernes; species Cordylochernes scorpioides. The sequence continues at coordinate 11,926,979 of CP092863.1, forward strand.
TCTAGATGGGCATATATTGACTATTCTTAAATCCCTCAATGATCTCATGAAATCAAAGGCTGCTTTAGACAGATGAGGGCCATAGCCTGAAACCCTGATCTCCAGGTGGGCATTCTGGATTTGCCAAAGCTGGTGTTGTAGCTTTGTCTCTAACCTAAATCTGCTATATACAGTTAATAGATTGCTCCTGTATGTAAATACAAAACCTTTATTAAGACATACTGGTCTTATAGAAGAGACTCTTCTAGGAGATTACAAGACAGATATATTGTAGAGATTTGCATCTATTTTGACAGGAGGGTTTTTTTATTTAAGAATCACTAGCCCGAAATCTTTTATTGGAAATTTTGAACTATTTATGGCGCATATTATTCTTTTAAATGAAACAAACTTTCTATACTGACCTTACTGCAATGATAAAAATAATGGGAGAGCCTGGCTCATCAGTGGTAAACCCTCCCAGCGGTTTTGCTAGTTTAATCTGCCATACCGCTCTATTATTGTATTTTTCTGCCTTGCTTTTATACTGATACTCTTTTGTTCAACTCTTGGAAAAGGTATTTTAAACAAACTATGGATATAAATTTTGAGGACAGTAGAAATACAAATAATTTTAAATTTATAAACATGCTTCCAGCACGGTTCTTCTGCAAGCAACAAATATAGTTCATTCAAATTTAATACAGTTAAATCTGTCTATAGTGCCCCCTCTTGGAACTGCCCAAAATAGGGTGCAATAGAGAGGTCACTTTTAATGTAAATTGCATCGTACTCCGTATTTAAAATCAGGCGCTATAGATAGGAAGGCGCTATATAGAGGGGGCGCTATAGACAGGTCACTTTTAATGTAAATTGCATCGTACTCCATATTTAAAATCAGGCGCTATTTAGAGGGGGCGCTATAGACAGGTCACTTTTAATGTAAATTGCATCGTACTCCGTATTTAAAATCAGGCGCTATAGAGAGGAAGGCGCTATAGACAGGTCACTTTTAATGTAAATTGCATCGTACTCCATATTTAAAATCAGGCGCTATTTAGAGGGGGCGCTATAGACAGGTCACTTTTAATGTAAATTGCATCGTACACCGTATTTAAAATCAGGCGCTATAGAGAGGAAGGCGCTATAGACAGGTCACTTTTAATGTAAATTGCATCGTACTCCATATTTAAAATCAGGCGCTATTTAGAGGGGGCGCTATAGACAGGTCACTTTTAATGTAAATTGCATTGTACACCGTATTTAAAATCAGGCGCTATAGAGAGGAAGGTTCTATAGAGAGGAAGGCGCTATAGACAGGTCACTTTTAATGTAAATTGCATCGTACACCGTATTTAAAATCAGGCGCTATAGAGAGGAAGGTTCTATAGAGAGGAAGGCGCTATAGACAGGTCACTTTTAATGTAAATTGCATTGTACACCGTATTTAAAATCAGGCGCTATAGAGAGGAAGGTGCTATAGACAGGTCACTTTTAATGTAAATTGCATCGTACACCGTATTTAAAATCAGGCGCTATAGAGAGGAAGGTTCTATAGAGAAGAAGGCGCTATAGACAGGTCACTTTTAATGTAAATTGCATTGTACACCGTATTTAAAATCAGGCGCTATAGAGAGGAAGGTTCAATAGAGAGGAAGGTGCTATAGAGAGGAAGGCGCTATAGAGAGGAAGGTTCGATAGAGAGGAAGGCGCTATAGACAGGTCACTTTTAATGTAAATTGCATCGTACACCGTATTTAAAATCAGGCGCTATAGAGAGGAAGGTTCTATAGAGAGGAAGGCGCTATAGACAGGTCACTTTTAATGTAAATTGCATTGTACACCGTATTTAAAATCAGGCGCTATAGAGAGGAAGGTTCTATAGAGAGGAAGGCGCTATAGAGAGGAAGGTTCTATAGAGAGGAAGGCGCTATAGAGAGGAAGGCGCTATAGACAGGTCACTTTTAATGTAAATTGCATTGTACACCGTATTTAAAATCAGGCGCTATAGAGAGGAAGGTTCTATAGAGAGGAAGGCGCTATAGAGAGGAAGGTTCTATAGAGAGGAAGGCGCTATAGAGAGGAAGGCGCTATAGACAGGTCACTTTTAATGTAAATTGCATTGTACACCGTATTTAAAATCAGGCGCTATAGAGAGGAAGGTTCTATAGAGAGGAAGGCGCTATAGAGAGGAAGGTTCTATAGAGAGGAAGGCGCTATAGAGAGGAAGGCGCTATAGACAGGTCACTTTTAATGTAAATTGCATTGTACACCGTATTTAAAATCAGGCGCTATAGAGAGGAAGGTTCTATAGAGAGGAAGGCGCTATAGAGAGGAAGGCGCTATAGACAGGTCACTTTTAATGTAAATTGCATTGTACACCGTATTTAAAATCAGGCGCTATAGAGAGGAAGGTTCTATAGAGAGGAAGGCGCTATAGAGAGGAAGGTTCTATAGAGAGGAAGGCGCTATAGAGAGGAAGGCGCTATAGACAGGTCACTTTTAATGTAAATTGCATTGTACACCGTATTTAAAATCAGGCGCTATAGAGAGGAAGGTTCTATAGAGAGGAAGGCGCTATAGAGAGGAAGGTTCTATAGAGAGGAAGGCGCTATAGAGAGGAAGGCGCTATAGACAGGTCACTTTTAATGTAAATTGCATTGTACACCGTATTTAAAATCAGGCGCTATAGAGAGGAAGGTTCTATAGAGAGGAAGGCGCTATAGAGAGGAAGGTTCTATAGAGAGGAAGGCGCTATAGAGAGGAAGGTTCTATAGAGAGGAAGGCGCTATAGAGAGGAAGGCGCTATAGAGAGGAAGGCGCTATAGAGAGGAAGGCGCTATATAGAGGGGGCGCTATAGACAGGTTTAACTGTATATATAAAATGTAACATTAGCGCACCATCTGTTATAGGAAATTTGAACTATTTATGACATGTATCTTCTTCTTCTTCTTTCTTATCTCCACACTGGGTGAAGTAAAATACGTCTGCCTTTGTTATTAAGACTTGAAGCACTACTCAGTGGCAGGCCGACTTAGCTCCAAAATAAATGGCCGCCTCTGACATGAGAAACAGATGCCATGTGCAGCCGCTCCTAACATGGAGTACAAATGCTACTCATCCTGTATCCCTGGATAAGGACCCCTTACAGGGTACTATCAGCTGGGCCAGCTGAGCCCAGGTTTTTTTGTGAGCTTGTTACTGCTCCCCCTCCTCCTTTTTCATCCGGGCTTGGGACCGGCAAGGGCGGAGTTATGACATGTATGATTCTTTTGAATGAAAAAAATTTTCTATTGCCCTTACACTGAAAGATAAATAATGAATAATGGGAGGGCCTGACTCCTTTATTACCGTTCTCTATTACAGTAGAACCACCCTGTAAAGGACACCTAATTGCAGAGCCAAAGTGTCCTTTAAGGAGAGATGTCCTCTTACCGGAGAGTTTCTATATTGTAAAAATGGTAATTTTTTAAAATGAAAACTGTCCTTTGTGGAGAGGTGTCCGCTAAAGATAGGTTCTACTGTATTGTATTTTCTGTTTTGCTTTAATACAAACACTTGTATTACTGTTTAAAAAAAAAAAATGCTCCAATGGCCCCCCGATTCTTGCAAAAGTCCAACCCCACCAGCGAGTGCAAGTAACCAAACGGGGCTCTGGCACATTTGTAAGTGCAAAGTCGAACTGCTTTCACATGTGTAGACATGTGGTGCGCTTACAATAAAAAGCAGTCGCTAACTACCCACCATGATTATCATGGCCTGTACCACGTGTACTAGGGATAAGCAAAAAAAAAAAAACAAACACTGAAGATGGGGGGGGGCATAGGCATATTAAATTGAGTTACCTTTCTTTTGATAGACTAAAAGAAATAAGTATTTCAGCAATGTGTGATACTAAATCATTATACTGTTTTAGACCACATAGCTTAAACCAAGTTGCAATGGGGACCCTTCATCTATATTCATAAATCTCACTTGATTCTGTGATTGTAGGTTACTGGAGCTGCTGCCCAAGCTCATCACGGCAGTATCCGCTCGACCCAAAGTCTACCACGAGGGGGCTGACATGACAGGCTCGGACTACAAGAGCCATCTGGTCAACTCGCTCTGTTCTGCTAAGTAATTTGTCTCCAACTTCTTTGTGCCCACTGCCTGCTGTTCCATCTCTCTGGACTCGTGATGTTGGCATTTTATCGTTGTTGTTTCTTCTTCTTCTTCTTTCTTATCTCCACTCAATCACACTAAGGTATCAAGCTTGTAAAGCTTGAGATTTTTGATGGTGTCTGCCGGAGAAGAGTAGAGCTCATCAATGGATGAGTCAATACAGTCAATAATATGTGTTGTTGTTTCTTATTTGCTTGTGTGAAGATTGCACAAATTCCATGAGTCCATGCTCCTCAAGCTGTTTGATGATAAGCAGTGGCCTCTCCTAAAGGTCCTGTTTAGCTAGAGGATCATGAACTCATGGAATTCATGTAATCTTTACACAAGGGGATAAGAAACAAAAACAACAAGGATCCTATTTAGTGCATTTAATGCAAGCCAAAATGTGTTCTGGAGCTGTAGGCAGCAAGGTTAGAATTTCATAACAACAAAACTATCATTGATATGGTCAATAGATGGTACACATTGATAGGAGAGATGACCTTTCTTTCAATCCATCAATAGGATTAAACGTTAAGTTTCAGGAGAAGAGTGTATCATCAATATATGGGCCAATCTTAGCTGCTCAAATTCAGCTCCAACTTTCAACAAGTATGTAGACAGTCTTCATCTACTGAAGGACAGAGATGCTTCGTGAGCATAGGTGATTGATTGCCACATTGAAGATACTCTTCCCCTTAAAACTTTTCTTGTTTAATAATGATAAGGCACAATTTGGATTATAGATTATAAACACAAGGTAATAAGACCAAATCCAAATAAATAAATAGTGTGTGATGTTTCGGTAACAGCGTTGTTACCATCTTCAGACAAAAGTACTGAATGAGAAAATATATCACAGCAATTGATAACAGTAACATGCTCTGATTTGGTCTTATTACCTCTTTTTTAATAATAAATGTCAAGGGGGATAGATAGTATAGCCATCTCAAAATAGACCACTATGCTGCTGGCTAAATTGCCAAACCTATATTTTGGCCATATGCTTAGCATTGTCTGGATTGTTGTTAGTGTCCATCAAGTCCTGTTTGACTTTTGGTGACTAAATGGATATTCTTCAATTTGATCTGTTGTGAGCATTACTCACAGCTCATCGGTAACGTTCTGGTAGCTTTCTTTATCCTTTCTAGCCAGCTCATTGCAGTTCTTATAGAGTTCCAATATCTTTCAGAGTTATTGTCTGAATCTCGATATACATGAAGAGGTACAACTTCCTTATACATGCTTGTTCGGCGGTACATATACTAAAATTGGAACGATACAACTTCCTTAAGTTTTGTCCATGAGTGTATTGCCATGAAACTTGAAAAAGATGAAAAATCATCACACCCTACCCTCTATGTAGGCACAATTTGGATTATAGATTAAGAACACAATAAGACCAAATCCAAATAAATAGTGTACGACATTTTGGTTACTGCATTGTTACCATCATCAAACAAAAGTACTGAATGGATTACTGAAAAATACTGAATTCAGCATGATGATAACAATGTTGTTACCAAAACATCATGCACTATATACAGTAGAACATGGATAAATTGAACGTCTTTAATTTGAATATTTATCTTGGTCCCTAGAATTTCCTATAAATAGAATTTCCATTTTAAATTTTTGGATAATTCAATTTTTCTTGGTTCCTTGGGCTACGATTTATCCAAGTTCGACTGTATTTATTTGGATTTGGTCTTATTACCTTGTGTTTCTATCTGTTTTTTTAATTTATAATATTAACAAACAGATGTAAATATGTCTTAGGACCGACCACTATATGTTCCTTAAAGATTTGCCAACTTGGTGCTGTGTTTTTTTTTGCTTATCCTTAGTATAGTGGTACAGGCCATGATATTCATGGTGGGTAGAAGTAGGCGACTGCTTTTACTGTAAGTGCACCACATATCTACACATGTGAAAAGCAGTTTGACTTTGCACTTACAACTGTGTTGTTGCCTGCAGGTGGAAAGCATCACAGGCGATTCAGCTGACAGCCATCTTCAGGTCTGTTCATTTCCAGACTCTAGAATTCTGGATGACTCCTGTGTGACCTCCAGAGAGATCCCGCTGACTGCTGAGGAGCAGAAGTTTGTGATTGACAAGGTCTCCCGGGCCCTCTTTGACAGTGAGAATGATGATCTGCCTGGTCTCATCTACCAGATGCTCCTTCTGTCTACCAAGGTAGGCAACTTTACATTCCTCTCTCCTTGTAGAATCTTCTTAAACACAAGGTGATAAGACCAAGGTGTGTGACGTTTCGGCAACAGCGCATTGTTACCATCTTCAGACAAAAGTGATGGTGCAGATTCAGCACTTTTGTCTAAAGATGATAACAACGCTGTTACTGAAACATCACACACTATTTATTTTGATTTGGTTCTTACGTAACTATACATTTCTTTATTAAGATAAAACTAGGCTAAGAGCTTCCAAGCCACAAAGGCTTTTCTTCATGTGGGCCCTCTCTAATAAAAGTAAATTTCTTGAAATTATTTGAGTAGCATCAATTATTTAGGTTTATTTTATTGTGAAAACCCATTTGAATAGGGAAACTTTTAATGGACTGCACTTATAATAAAAGTAGGATTTTATCTCAATTGTCTTCTCTATGGGTTGATACCAAGTGCCCTGATAGAGGACCTAAATAGATGTCTTTATTCTGCTCAGGGGTCTGGTTTCCTCACACAACCTTCATGTAATGTACCAGTCCTGGTGTGGCTGCTATTTATGGCTGCTGCAGGAAACCAAGAAACAGGCCGTGGAAGGTATCCTCACCTTCTACTTCCAGAGGGACCAGGAGGTGATGAGCAGCGAAGACAGCGAGGATTCCAAGTAGGACTTGTGCTGTTTGCTTCTCCTGGCATTTCAGAAATGGCCAAATAAGCCTTCCAAGATTATCAAGAATGGTTATTTGGCCAATTCTGAAATAATTAAAAACAAACAATTATTTAATATTTATTCTGACAAATGGTATAACCCATCAGCAACTTTTAGTTTCGCAATCAGGTTATACCTTTCTCTTAGTTGTACCACTACTAGCCGAATGACCCGGGCAACGCCCGTGTTTTACCCGATTGAATGTTTTGATTCAAATACTATTGTTACAATTATAAATTGGCGCCTTAAATAAATGCATATTTTAGTTAATAACTATAGCCTATGTGTGCTTTATCTGTCTATGTACTGTTGGTTTCCGTAGGCGTCTCTTACAGGGAAAAAGAAAGAGAGGATTCCATTTGGTTATTAACTAATATATGCATTTATTTAAGGAGCGATCCGCTCCAACACAATAATTACATAAACGAAAAGGCGAGCGTGACCGTAGCCAACCAATAGGAGGGCGCCATTCCAAAAAAAAAGCAAACAGTGACAGAGATGAAAACTGATGACTGATTGATTAGGAGATGAGGAATGACGCTCGTAACTGTATATAGAATGTTTAGTTGTACCACTATGTTCTGTTCAAAAGAACTCTTCACCCTAAAGTATTAATGTTCCTTTTTTATGATCTTTAGTCATCTCTAGGTAAAGAAAAATGTATTGCTCTAATGGCCACCAATTCTTGTAAATATCCAACCCCACCAACGAATGCAAGTAACCAAACAGGTTTTGACACACACAAGTGCAAAAGCCGAACTGCTTTCCATATGTTTCGACATGTAGTGCACTTTCATTTAAGAAGCAATCTCTAACTCCACCCGTGGACAAAACTTAAAGTAATTGTTCCTTTTAGCATGTATATGTTGGGATTAAGAAAATAACTATGAAAGATATTTGATACACAGTGATCTTTATTGAAGACACACAAAAAAAAACAAGTATGAACAAAATTGCCTCTGTCTACTTAAAAAAAAAAGAAAGATGACCAGCGATATCAAAGACTTTCCACTTTCTTATGTTTGTCTATGAGTGTATATAGGAACAAAAAGAGAATACATTTATCAATATTTCAGTTAAGACTAGTTGTGCTTGTTGTTTTTTATCCTTGTGTATAGATGACATGAATTCCATGAGTTCATGCTTCTCGAGCTCTGGGTTCAGACTGGTAGTTGCCCTGGGTAGATAGCTCTCCCTCACCATGTGCTCTGATGTTGACAGGACAGAGAGCTACAGCGCTGCCAACTACCGCCATGCCCAGGGCACCGTGATCCTCCACATCTCTCTGGCTGCCAAGCAGGATGTGGAGCTGGGGAAGGAGTTTCTCAAGATCCTCAAGGTAGCTACACCTCTGTTGACTCCAGTGTCAACTGTCACATCTGTGTCACCAGGGCAAGCAGCACTCCCACCCCTTCCTGCTGTCTCCCTTCAACCTGGCCCTCTCCCTGTCTCTGCTCAAGATCCAGGCCTTCGAGGAACAGGTTGGTGCCTTTGTTCACTCATGGTACAATTTGGACCTTTGGGAGAGGCCGCTGCTCATCATAAAACAGCTCAAGGAGCATGAACTCATGGAATTCGTGTAATCTTTACACAAGGGGATAAAAAACAACAACAACAACAACAATTTGGTTTTTCATAAATATAGAGGTTGTGTGCCTGGTCGGCATTCATAGTTCTTAAAATCAAAGATACTTTGGCCAGTAAATATTTTTATTATCTCAACATTTTGACAAAAATCTTTTGCCCTCGTCAGGAGCAAATAAAAATTAAAGCATTTGGCAAGCCAATAAAAATTTGCTCCTGACAAGGACAAAAGATTTTTGTCGAAACGCCGAGATAATAAAAAGATTTACTGACCGAAGTATCTTCAATTTTTTTTAAGAACAATTTGGATTGTAAATTGTAGAATAAGGATATGTGATTCCAAACCATAATCTTGTTATATCAGCTTCTTTTACAACACGGTTGTTATAACATCTTAATTCTAAGGTCTCAAATTTTAAGTCACAATTATTTTAATTGTGGTTGATAAGGTACAATTTGTTGTTGTTGTTTCTTATCCCCTTGTGCAAAGATTACACAAATTCCATGAGTCCATGTTCTCCTCAAGCAGGTACTATTTTGATTATAATTAGAAACACAAGGTAATAAGACAAATACAAATAAATAAATAGTGTGTGATATTTCGGTGATAACATTTTTACTGAAACATGTCACCCACTATTTATTTATTTGGATTTAGTCTTATTACCTTGTGGTTTTAACCATGGTCATAACAACATAAAATATATCTGGGTCCCATGTTAGGTTGTTATAGCGCTGAATATAGTGTCTGGAATATTCTCCCTCTCTCAGTGCCATCTGGTGACATGGTTCAATTCTATCACCCTTGTGTTCACACAAGCAGGGTTGGGTTTACACAACTTCATATCAGTGAAATGGTGTTGGGCAAATTTGAACAAAATCCAGCCTAAGGTAATAAGATCATTGTTTCAATTATCATGAACTAGGTTGCTCTTGCTGAGCGGTACCTATTAATGGGATTTGAACCAGAAGGTAATAAGACCAAATCCAAATAAATAAATAGCGTGTGATGTTTCTGTAATAGCATTGTTACCATCATCAGACAAAAGTACTGAATTGTGCCTTATAAAAATCCTACCTATTTCAGTGGAACCTTGTTATAACATCAACTTAATTATAACATCTCAATCCTAAAGTTTTTTAACTGTGTTTATAACAATATAAGATCTCTCTCTCTCTCTGGGCACCGAGTGATGTTATTAATGTGGTTCGACTGTAATTATTTTTATTTATTTTTTAAATTATGTTTTACAGATACACCCAACAAATTATTGCCGGTAATTTGTATGTACAAAAAGAAATAAAAGAGACCCAAATTCAAAAAATTTTGTTGCAAGTTATATAGATTTTCAGTGTAAGGAGACATATAGTGGATTCTTGTGTTTCAGATTCTGGATTCCATCAAGAAGTGCATTCTGAAGGTTTTCCAAGAGAAAGAGAAGAAATCCCAATCCAACTGGCTGAGGAAGATCCTCTCCCAGGACCTGGACCCAAGGAAGAGGATCTTGAAAATGCTTCAGAACAGGTGAGTGGAATAATTATAATTAACTCTGGATACTTTCCCATGTTTCCAATTCTCATAGTAAAGAATGTAGTTGGAATATATTTTGCTGGGAGGAAAAGAATTTGTTGAAAAATACACTTTTTTCCTCATTAAAACACACTCATGTTGTTGTCGTCGTGTCCAATAAAGAGCCTCAGATGTCCCCATGTATCTCTATCACAGCAGTCATAATATCCTCTATCTTGGGTGTGTAAAGCTGCTGTTCTGGGTACATGCTAATTTTCTGCAAGGCTGTGGCCATTGCTGGGCATGAGAATATGTGAGTAGGTGTTAGTTCCACACCAGGACAGTTGTTGCATGTCCTATAGGTTTTTGTGCCATCTGGAAATGCACTCATGGACAAAACTTGAGCAAGTTGTACCTTTTAGTATGTATATCAGAATTCAGACAATAACTCTGAAAGATATTTGTTACACAGTGACCTTTATTGAAGGCACACGAATTAACCAAGTGTGAACAAATTGTCTCTGTCTCTTTAAAAAAAAAAATAGACAATTGGTGACATCAAAGGCTTTCCACTTCCTTAAGTTTTTTCCATGAGTGTAAGTGTTATCTTTGTGGTAATATATGTGTTAATCTAAATTCAAGGCAGTTAAAATGTCAGCACATCAGCTTTGGAAAAATCAGCTTTGTAATAAAAAGATTTTACTCTATTTTTCAATTTTCCTTATTTTGTGTTATAGAAACAATATATTTTTTAAAGAATCTATATTAATAAAATGGAAATTTCATAAGTGAACATCACTAAAAACTTTCGTTACAATGCATCAATTTCAACCAAATTTTCAACATTTATGTAAAACGAGATGGAGCAGGTTTTGCTTAACATCAAAGTATATTTCCTAACATTAACATGCGTAACTTCGCTGTTATCGATTAAATGAAAAAAAATCATAAAATAATAAAAAAGTTATACACATATGACAAAATGCATATGATTACACTGGGTAACAATTCAATGAAGTCATTGCATCTATTTATGGTTCATAGATTCATTTTGGATTTCAATTTTTTTTTTTTTTGCTTTCCATTTACAAATAAAATTAAATGGCTATTCAGAATTTTGTGTGAAGTAAGTTTGGCTGGGACCACGTGGTCCATGGCCTGGTGCAACTGGGCTTCACCCTCATGGATGCCTTCTCCAAGAAAGGCCGGGCTAGCAGCAAGAAGACTTCTGAGTTCTCCATCTTCAGCCCCAAGACTCCTGAGGAACATGCCAGTGCACTCGGGGCTTCCCTTCTCCTGGAGACATTCAAGGTTGGTTGGTGGCCCACTTGGTACATGTTTAGTTGGACTGAGTCATTGGATGACAGCTCAACCCCGGGGTCCGATGTGAGGTACTGGAGAAAATCCTCAACAGAGTCGTCACCAAGAATTCCACTGGGGTTTACCATTACATTGGTGAGTGTTATCATTGAGCCTTATCATTGGTGAGTGTTGGTTCAACTGAGTGGTCCAAGACTTCCACTGGAGTTTACCATTACATTACTATATACCTATACAGAATGAATATGTTTACAGGCTATTCAGTGTTATATATTCCTTATTAAGAGAGATGGAGCTATGTTACTCTGCCCCCAACTTCTACCCACCATGATTATCATGGCCTGTACCACGTGTACTCTAGGGATGCTACTCTGGGGTATTCTCTCTCACTGAAAGAGAAAATAACTGCACATATATTATTCTTAAGGGATATTAACAAACCTTTTCTCAATTTTTGGGAATTTGTCTAGGAAAGCAAAAAACATATATATATTTCCAACACTTTCTTTCTTCTAAATTATCAATATCACATGAAAAAGATTAACCTTTTTTAATCGGAGGTACTTATTAAATATACACCAAACTTTTACCTTCACAGAGTTTCAATTGATGCTGCATGCTTGATTTACAGTTTACAGGGGTAAAGATGGGTTTGGAAATCACAGTATATCAAGTTGTCCTCAGTAAATTCATAAATTACTCAAAAATATAGCTGCCTGATCGTTTTTTCCTGCAGCTTTTTTCAGACTTAAGTGAAACACAAGGTAATAATGCCAAATCTAAATAAATATATAGTGTTGCAATGTACATACTCCTTATTTATTTGTTTGGATTTGGTCTTATTTTACCTTGTGTTTCTAATTATAATACAACCTGTGTCATATCAGACTTGGGTGAACTCTCATTAAATGGAGATTTGGCTATATTAGGAGTAATTGATGGCTGTTTACATGACTGGTTGTTGTTTCTTATTCCCTTGATTACACGAATTCCATGAGTTCATGCTCCTCGATCTGAAAGATAATCCTCGAGATAAGAAAGAAGAAGAAGATGCTCCTCGATCTGTTTTTTTGATAAGCAGCGGCCTCTCCCAAAGATCCTGTTTAGTGCATCTAATGCAAGCCAAAATGTGTTCTGGAGCTGCAGGTGCCAAGCCACATTTTGGGCAAGTGGGGTAGATTTGGTGACATTGAGTGGTGTCCAGAGCTGCTGTCCCAGTCCATCCAGTTTGCCCCCCAGCAGCTGCTGTCCATCCTGGCCAAGTTCCAGCATATCCTGGACTACCTCACCTTCCTGCCCTACTCCACCGCAGTCCACATCCTGCGGGCTCTCACCCCGCTGCTCAAGATCTCCCCTGTGCTACGGGACTCCCTCATGCTGGTCCTCAAGAAGGGACTCTTCAATAGGTAACTTCCACTCCCTAGGTGCACCATTGATTGAACTGGATGAGTAGACAAAGCCCCTCAAAATAGACTAATCTGACATAACATGTGTAGTTCGCGTTAACTACCGAGGTCAAATTCTATGAGCTACGGTATAGCGATGATTAACTTGAATTTGTTCTGTAGACTTGAGTAAGGGAACTCTACGCAAATTGAACAAGGAACCTCTGAATTTAATGATCTTTGAATAAGCTACATGAATTTGATTAACCTAACATGAATTGATGGCTGATTTAAACTAGAATAACAAAAACTAAGCAAAACACAAAATATATAGGCAACACAGTGTTGCCGAATCAATAAAAATATATATAGATTAAAAATAAAATAAAGAATTAATTATGTAAAATAATGAATTATATTTACCAACAATTTCTACAATAATTAACAATGAATGAATAATAAGAATGAAATATACATTTTTTTAACCAAACAACATGGATCTCTATATTTAATTGTGCTATCTGGTTTCTCCATCAGTCTGAGGCTTTAAAAAAATATATATATTATCCTTAGTATATGTGGTACAGTCCATGATAATCATGGTGAGTAAAATGATAAGGCACAATTTGAGTTATAGAATAGAACTACAAGGTAAAAAGACCAAATAAATAAATATTGTGTGACATTTCCATTCAGTACTTTTGTCTGATGATAGTAACAAGATTGTTACTGAAACGTGAGTAAAAGTTGGAAACTGCTTTTACTGCAAGTGCACCACATATCTATATATTTGGAGAGCAGTTTAACTTTTGCACTTACAAAGTATGCCTGAGCCTTGTTTGGTTACTTGCACTCACTGGTGGGTTGGACTTTTTAAAGAATCTGGGTCATTGGAGTAATATTTTTATATATCGGAAGCTGATATTGTGCCCATCTGATTGGTTCTCTATTGTCACATGACCTAAATGGCCCAATCAACATTGAGGTAACCAATGAGTGAGCATATTTCTAAGCTTAGTGGTTAGAGCTAGGTACAAATATGGGTTTGACTATCTGATTTTTACCTTTTTGAAAAAATGCCTCTATTATTTATGTCAATTTATCTCTATACCTTTTTAAAAAGTAAATTTTATTTCAAGGTTGAATTTCTTTATCTATATATATATAATAGAGAGAGAGAGATTGAGATTGGAACTGATTTATTACAATGTTCATATAAGATTATATACGGTTAAATACAGAATAAATATAAATATGGTTAAATATATGAATAAATGGATATAAATAGATAAAAATAATTGATAAAAGTACATATATATATAAATATATACAGTCTTCATTGGTGGTGCCCACCGCGGGAAAGACTCCGCCACCGGTGGACTGCAAGAGTTCTCTTCATTTACTCTTCCCTCTGTCAGTCAGTTTGAAGAAAATAATGATGATTATACTCATAAAATTGACATATAGTAGAACCTCTTTCTGATGGACACCTAGTGTCCTTTAAGGAGATATTTTCTCTTAAGAGGTTTGCTAATTTGTAAAAATAGTCATTTTGCCAATGAAAACTATCCTTTGTAGAGAGGTGTCCTCTAGTGGGAGTGTCCTCTCATGGAGTATGTTCTATTATATGAAATCAATGTTAAGATAAAACTTCAAAAAGGTTTGGGACAAGATATTCTTATAGATCTGTACACTTGGGTGTGAATGCATTCTGGAAAACACAGCCATTGCCTGGGTCAACTATAGGATACCTCTCGCTACAAAGGACAGGTTTCATTGCCAGAGAATTTCTATATTTTTACTATTATAATTTACTTTTAATTAATAGCTTGAGGACCATGAAATAATGGAATTTGTGTAATCTTTACACAAGTGGATAAGAAACAACAACAACAAACTTACTCTCTGTTAAGAGGACACCTCTCCCTAAAGGATACAATGACTCTACAAAAAAAATAAATAAAAAAACTAGGTGTTGTCCTTTAGAGAGAAAGAGAGAGAGAGAGATTCTATTTTATATACAAAGCTAGGGAGACTGAAAAAAAGTCTTTCAGGCTGTTTCAGATATCCATTCCTATTGAACTCTAGAGCACTGTGTGATCCATGTGTCCAGTGCCCAAGATTCCAGAAAGATATCAGTCAACGGCATCCTGTCCATCCTACGGAACTTCAAAGTGGCCTCCAGTATAGAGGACCAGGAGTTGGAGGGCTACTTCACCATGAGTCAGGTGATGCCTCTAACTTGGCTCGAATACACAAGTTGCTGCTGCACGAATTTGATTTCATAGAACTATCTCTCTGTAATAGACACCTAGTTTGATTCCATAGAACTATCTCTCTGTAATAGACACCTAATTTGATTCCATAGAACTATCTCTCTGTAATAGACACCTAGTTTGATTCCATAGAACTATCTCTCTGTAATAGACACCAAATTTGATTTGAAACATTCCTGCTTAAATACTTTCTTTCCTTTTCGATAAAAATAATCCCTTGAATCAATATTAAAATAAAAACATAAAGCCTCCAGGGAAAAGATTCTTTTAAAAATATTTTTAAATAAAAATATTTTTAAAAGAATCTTTTCCCTGGAGGCTTTATGTTTTTATTTTAACTTTCTTTCCTTACCTAGTTTTAGAGCCAAAGCATTTTTTAGGGACTGGTTTTCTCTTACTGGAGAATTGCTAAATAGTAAAACTAGCAATTTTGACAAGAAAAACTATCCATTATAGATAGGTATAATACATTATAATGCGGCTTATGATATTGTCCAGGAACACTTTATTTTTCCCTTTATCATTACTCTTCACAATTCATCATATCATACTTCATCCCTAAGGTTAGAAATAATCGTTATTTCTCCTTAAAATAAATTTCGATTTTTCGTTCAAAAGAAACATTTGCGGTATAATTGTCAAACTTCGTTCTACAATAGATAGGTATCCTTTAGCAAGAGTGTCCTCTCATAGAGGTTCAACTATATTTAGTTTGAATTATGGAAAGATATAGTGAGGATACAGCGAAGCATAGTATGGCTTCTGTGCAAGGATCTGGCATGTTTACTTCTGAGGTAATAGGTAAGTCAGCATTATATAAACATAGAAATAGTTAAGCACCATAGATACAATCATGGACAAAACTTAGGGAAGTGGAAAGTCTTTGATATAACTGGTCGTCTATTTTTTTGAAGGAGACAGACACAATTTTGTTAACACTTGGTTATCTCATGCACTGAAGATAATAGATTAACATATTGAAAGACTACACAAAATGAGTCCAATAAATAATATGTATTTGAATATTTTGAGGTTGTCATCTAGAGAAAGGTTCTGATTAAGATTGTGTGTTCTTGCAGGTGCCTCTGGACAGGATCACCGGGAATGCCCTCAAGTCTTCATTCAATGAAAGTCTCTGCATGGAGCTTCTCTTCTTCTTGCGCAGGTCTCTCGCGCAACAGGTGGAAGTCCGGCAACTTCTGTATGAGGTAAATGGAGGATGCTTGATGGCACAGTTTGGGTTAGAGATGGAAACCAAAACCTTACAGAACCACATTTAGAGAAGTAAAAAATTGAATGATGTTTTGATAATGTTGTTGTTTCTTATCCCCTTGTGTAAAGATTACACAAATTCCATGAGTCCTTTATCCATGAGCTGTTTGATGATAAACAGTGGCCTTTCCCAAAGGTCCTGTAGTAACTTTGATAGCTTTATTCAAGTCACTCACACTTTTTTTAAATTTTATAATCTTGCTCCACCTTATAGATTTAGTGAATTTGGTTGTTACTTTTCACATCTGAAAATCCATTAGAACTTTTTTTTTTTAACATTGATAAATGATCCTTTATTAAACATCATTGCCTATACGTTCTTTTGATGTTTTGTGTTCTAGGGTCTCCGTCAAGTTCAAGAAAGAAACCCTCAAATTTCAGAGTATATCCTGGAATTTCTCTTTGAACAGGTGATTTTTTTTGTTACTAAGAACTTTTCTTAGACTTCCAGAGCCTACTGAATTGACACTCAAACCAAACTGCTGTTGACACAAAAATATATAAATGGATCTTACTGCTAGTTGATTAAAATTATATATTTATTGGGAGCGCTTTGTGGTCTTGTCCTTTGTGCCCTTTGCGCAGAGGCGATATCATAGCCAATGAGGATCTTCTGGAGCGCAAATTTTGCTAGTTGAAAACTTTACCCATTCTCAACCTCTTTAAGTAAAATAAATAACAAAATTTATTTTACCTAAAGGTTGGGAAGGGCAGGACCTGAAAGCTCTCAATAAATATATTTTGGAAAAAATTTGTGGTAGTCATTTATATAATTTAGTGTCAACATGGTCTAAATTCCAAACTACTGTGGTTCCAGTTCAACAACTACTATGAGAGTGATGAGAACAGATGTCCTCCCCTCAAAATAAAAGATTGCCTTCGTCTCAAGCTGGACAACTACCATGTTCTTGAGCCTCTGGTGAGTACAGTTGTCTATTCAATAGCTTGTATAAATAGTGTGTGACATTTCAGTAACAGTGTTGTTAACATCATCAGACCAAAGTACTAAATCAATTCAAATCATTCAGTACTTGTGTCTGATAATGGTAACAATGCTGTTACCAAAACATCACATCCTATTTATTTGGATTTGGTCTTATTACCTTGTGTTCCTTCTGGTCATCTACGGACAATGACTTTCCAGAATGGTTGCAAGGTTTTCCCACTATGTACTAAGTGCAATTCTCAGCCTGCAACCCCAAGACATATTATTGACTCTATTGACTCATCCATTGATGAGCTCTACTCTTCCCTGGCAGACACCATCAACAAGCTTTACAAGCTTGATACCTTAGTATGATTGAGTGGAGATAAGAAAGAAGAAGACCTTGTGTTTCTTATAAAGGAATTGGTGCTTGGAATTTCTAAAAACATTCAGTCTTTATTGCAGACATTGACAATATATTGACAGCAGACACCATCAAAAGTTTCAAGCTTTACAAGCTTGATACCCTAATATGATTGTGTGGAGATAAGAAAGAAGAAGAAGAAGTCTTTATAGCTACTATTACCTCACTAACTGTCTTACAACTATACAAATATTTCTTTGATATCTCCTATCACAATTATTTACATATAGATAGATAGATAAAGAAAGACTATAATGTATCAGTTATTTTTAACACCAGTATCTTCCATTTGCTTTTTAACACCTCCCCATTTTTAGAAAATATCTAGTAATACCATTAAAACAATAAACTTAGAATTTTGATTAAAACTCAACAATGGGGGTTTAGCCTCCACAAGGCTGTTTTTGTCTTTCTCAATTATAAGAATGTCCATCTATCCTACAAAATATCTTGGTAAAACTTTGTGTTATACCCAAGGTAATAAGACCAAATCCAAATAAATAAATAGTGTGTGACGTTTCAGTAACAGCGTTGTTACCATCTTCAGACAAAAGTACTAAATGAGAAATTTTACCACAGCTTTGTGTTATACCATTCTCTGTCATTCTGTCTCATACTGTCATTCTCTCTCCATTTATATTTTCTTCTCATTTATAACAAAGTAACATTGATGGTGTCCTCTAAAAGTACTGGAGGGTTTAGCCATTTGGTCTCCTAATCCCAAATGTCCTCTAGCAAGAGTGTCCTCTAATAGAGGTTTTACTGTATGCTGTGAAAGACTTTGCTTGCAGGATCGGCTAGTGTCCTCCATACAGTACTGCTACATCACAGCCAGAGAGGAGGTCCCAACTGACAGCGAAGAGATCTTCAGCTCCAACAAGATCATTGCCATCATGAATGAGATCTCCTCTTCCTTTACTTCCCTCATTGTCAGGCTTGTGAGCACAGAGATCGGGGACTTTGAACTGGTATGTCTCTTTCTTGTCACAATCTCTTGTATCATATGATCCTTTGGAAATCTTCCAGGGTTTATAAAATAAACTTCTTATCCCTCTAGATCATGATTAGGTATCTGCTTTTCACATGAGGTGTACTTACATTAAAAGCAGTCGCCTACTTCTACCCACCATGATTAGCATGGCCTGTACCACGTGTGTAACAGCAGCTGGCATGCTTATATAGTAAATTATCAGTGAGCACATTATTATCACTGATGGTACTCTGTGCAGTTGTCTTTTGACTTATTGTAATATATATCACATGTAAACTTATGTCTGATATAATTTATATTATGTCTGATGTTAGCCTAAAAGAAATAAAGACTTTTCATTTTAAACTTCCAAGTACTTCTTGCTGATTAACGTCAACCAACAAATACGAGGACGTTACAACGTGTACTAGGGATAAGCAAAAGAAAATAAAATTAGATATAATTTGTTTTATAGATAAGAACCACAAGGTAATAAGAACAAATCCAAATAAATAAATAGTGTGTGACAGTTTGTTTGTTACCATCATCACACTCAGACATTGTCACACACTATTTATTTATTTGGATTTGGTCTTATTACCTTGTGTATTCCTAGATCATCTCATTTCCAAATGATCATGCTTTCTTGTGTTCCCTCAATGTCAAATTTGTGGAGCTTTGTAATGGAATGCCTTTCTTATGTTCCCTTACTTTAAACTGTAAGATTGAGAATCATGTGTCCTATTGTGTTTGGTTTGTGATTACATGAGACATTGCCTTGTACATCCATTTAAACATCTATCACCTATTCACCTTCAATGGATACCCTCACACGTTGGCATTGAAGGCAATGAAGCTGCTGATGTGCTAGCGAAAAAAGGCACAAAAGAACCCTTGCCACAGAAAAATAAACTTACTTTTAAAGAAATAGAAACAGTAGCCAAAACAAAAATAAATAAGAACTGGAGGATCCCACCTAAGCACAGTGGTGGTACAGTGGAGTGAACCCAGAAGGAGCTCTGAACATCAGAAATAGACAGCATCAAACAACACTAACAAAATTTAGAACAGGCCATCTCAAGCCATTGAAAATGGAAAATAATAACGAAATTTATCCCACTTGCCCAAAATGTAGTTTGGTAC
Source organism: Cordylochernes scorpioides (assembly GCA_030710605.1). NCBI lineage: Eukaryota > Metazoa > Arthropoda > Arachnida > Pseudoscorpiones > Chernetidae > Cordylochernes > Cordylochernes scorpioides. Next base: position 11,946,803 of record CP092863.1, read on the forward strand.
CTGCAGCTCCAGAACACATTTTGGCTTGCATTAGATGTACTAAACAGGACCTTTGGGAGAGGCCACATAAAACAGCTCAAGGAGCATGAACTCATGGAATTCGTGTAATCTTTACACAAGGGGATAAGAAACAACAACAAACATCTATAGAAGTTTGTTTTATATATAAAAGAAACATTTGTGCTTTAATGTTTCCATTTCTTATATGTAGATGGTGCATTGTTGCCTTATAATTGATCCATGCGCAAAGTACTATAAAATTTCTGTCAATTGCTTTTCATTTTTGATCTCAAATTTGATTACAACCAATGAAATCCTAACATTTTATGGAATTTGTAACAAATAAATATACTGGCAATGTGTTTCTTTTCAACAATATCATCAAATATTATCTCTACAGACCTTACTGCAATACTTCAACAATAGTTGAAAAGAAGATAATATTTGATGAAATTGTTGAAAAGAAACACATTGTCAGTAAATTTATTTGTTACAAATTTTAACGATAAATGGCAATTGAATTTATAAATTTATTTTATAAACTGACTGCGATGGTGACAGGACAAGTCAGCAGAATACAGCACCAAGACTTCAGTCGGCTCCAAGAACCTCAATCAGGCTCTGCTCCTGATGGGAACCTGCGAAGCCCTCTTGGAGTATGCCTTCATGAAAGAGGAACACCACCCCAGGTTTGTACTCCACCTGATTGGACAAGCTATCGAGACCAATCAGAGTGTTGATATCTAGTCCTGAGTGCGGAGAACAAGTCCTGGGACTATTCCGGTACTTCCACAAACTGGCAGGTCTGCTAAAGGAGAAGGCCAGTGGCACCTCAAAAAAGGATGAAGGGGGTGGTGGGCATAGACGTGGAGCTATCCCACCTTACAAGCACATTCTTACGCTCCGTTGTCTTGCTTCCCTAGCCAGTCTTCTTTTCAGGTAACACCTAGCTAGCTCCCCCCCCTGTTGTCTGGTTTAACCTAGGTACTGCAGCCATCCTGAGAAAGAACTCTCCAAGATCCTACATGAGAGCAAGGAGTTTGTTGACTACGTGGTCTCCGCCCTCCACCAGAAAGTCAACTATATCAGCAGTATTGAGCACACTCAGAAGACAGACAAGACCATGCTCCACTTGAAAGTGATTGGCAAGTGAGTATGGTTTACAATGTGTCGTTAGTGTATATGTGTGTCCATCAAGTTCTACTTTTAGTGACTATATGGACAAATAGCCTTCAATTTGATCTTTTAGTAACCAACCATCACTCATCTTGTGACATTCCAGTAGCTTTCTTGAACTCATCTATCCAGCTCGTTTCAGGTCTTCCTCTCTTTAATGAATAAATATTTTTTAAAATTTCAATATTTGAAATAGTGGTACTAGTGCCTCTCTCTTGTTGTTGTTGTTTCTTATCCCCTTGTGTAAACATTACACGAATTTCATGAGTTCATGCTCCTCGAGCTGTTTTATGATGAGCAGCGGCCTCTCCCAAAGGTGCTGTGCCTCCCTCTTAGTATTTACAAACAAACAAAGTTGAATCTTGCTATTACAACACTGCTTGGGACCAATATTTTGTATTATCACATTATCTCCATGTTGTTATAATCATGGTTAAAACAATTGGAATTATAATGCTATGACCAAGTAAATGGAATAAAAGAGACTTATAACAAGGTTGCACTGCATTTCAACAAAATAGACCGGGGGGGATCGGTGGAAGGCTGGTTAAACCGTTTGGTTTTCAACCACTACGACCCGGGTTCGATTCCCGCATTGGACACTTTTTTTCTGTTTGAAAAAAAAATGCTCCAATGGCCCCCCCGATTCTTGCAAAAGTCCAACCCCACCAGCGAGTGCAAGTAACCAAACAGGGCTCTGGCACATTTGTAAGTGCAAAGTCGAACTGCTTTCACATGTGTAGACATGTGGTGCGCTTACAGTAAAAAGCAGTCGCTAACTACCCACCATGATTATCATGGCCTGTACCACGTGTACTAGGGATAAGCAAAAAATATATATATAGACCCTCTCTGTGAAAACAACACCTAGTTGCAGAGCTAAAGTGTCCCTTAGGGAGAGATGTCCTCTTACTGGAAAGTTACTAATTAGTAAAAAATTGTAATTTTGCCAAAGAAAACTATCCTTTGTAGAAAGGTTTCTTCTCATGGAGGTTCTACTATATAAGTGAGTATTGTTGAACACTCATGTATATAAACTTCTTTAAAAAAACAAAAAAATTGTATCCCTCGTACAGGTATAGGTCATTATAATCATGGTGGGTAGTAACTGCTGCAACTATACTTACGCCGACTTGCCTACGGTCTGGTAGATTAAATCAGCGAAACGGCTGAGCGGGTTCACCACTGATGAACCAAGTCTTCCCCATATTTTTCATCGCAGTAAAGAGTACTCAATCATATTAGGGTATCAAGCTTGTAAAGCTTGAGACTTGGCTGGGTGAAGTAGAATGCGTCTGCCTTTGTCATTAAGACTGGGAGCACTACTCAGTGGCAGACCGACTTAGCTCTAAAAGAAATGGCCGCCTCTGACATGAGGAACAGACGCCATGTGCAGCCGCTCCTAACATGGAGTACAAATGCTGCTCATCCTGTATCCCTGGATTAGGAGCCCTTACAGGGTACTATCAGCCGGGCCAGCTGAACCCAGGTTTTTTAGTGAGCTTGTTACTGCTCCCCCTCCTCCTTTTTCATCCGGGCTTGGGACCGGCAAAGGCAGAGTTAAAAACATTCATGCTTTCCTTTCCTATAACTATCTAGATACAGTAAAACCTCTCTGTAAAGGACACCTAGTTGTAGAGAAAAAGTGTCTTTTAGGGAGAGGTGTCCTCTTACCAGAGAGTTGCTAATTAGTAAAACTGCTAATTTTGGTGATGAAAACTGTCCTTTGTAGAGATGTGTCCTCTAGCAAGAGTATCCTCTCATGGAGTATGTTCTACTGTATGTCCAGGAGCATGTTGGCACTGAGCAGCCTCCCCAGCTGTAGGAGACACAAACAGGCCAGTCTGGACATCCTCTCTTCCCTCACCACCCTCATCATGGTCCAGTACCCGGACTCTCTGCCGGACTGCCTGGCCTCTCTCAGTGAGTTCAATCTGGGTGACATCTCTTTGATCTGAAACTGCTTGAAATGTTTTGATGGACACCCTTTGTTGTATTGATTACTCTCAGCACTAAAACAAAATATATTTTAAGCAAAAGGCATCTCCTTATCGTGCAACTGAAACTTGCTGATGGCTTGCATCATCTATCAGAATAAATATCAACTATTTGTTGATTTTTTTTTTATTATTCCAGAAATGGCCAAATATCCATTCTTGATTAATCAAGAAAAGCTTATTCCAATACAATTTCACACTTCTACTAATTTTTCACAAAATATATTTAGCTTTTCATCTATAAACTGAATTCAAACCTATTTTTTTGTATTAATATTTATATATTTTTTTATAATGACTGAGATAAAAAAAAAAAAATTGTGGAAAGAGCAAGCTTGGTCCAGTGATAGATTTCACTTTTCTAATAATCTATGAGAATGATGCCCTCTGTATTTTAAAATATTTTTGCCGTAACCTTTCCAGCAGTTGAGACCATCTTTGGAACAGATTCCCCCCAGGTAAACCACTTGTTTAGATTGTTACTTGGTTTCTGGGTTATAATAATTAATCCAGGTCCCATTGATGTCATATAAGTATTCAAAAATAATCCTTTGGATCTTGTTAAAAAAAAAAAAATTATCATTATACCATTGTATAGTAATATACATGCTCCAATGGCCCCCGATTCTTGCAAAATTCCAACCCCACCAGCGAGTGCAAGTAACCAAACGGGGCTCTGGCACATTTGTAAGTGCAAAGTCGAACTGCTTTCACATATGTAGACATGTGGTGCGCTTACATTAAAAAGCAGTCGCTAACTACCCACCATGATTATCATGGCCTGTACCACGTGTACTAGGGATAAGCAAAAAAAAAAGTTATATACAAGGTCATGGAGGCTGATTTCATGGATCAAATTTATAATCTTAGTAAGGTTGGAATATAGGTCTTGTCTTGAGGGCTACAAAATTATGTTTAAATTGTTCAAACCTTGCTTTGAAGTTGAAAGTCACATCCTCATGTCCACCTTGAGTAATCGTGGCATCCATCTGTCTGATAAGTCTCCAAATTTTCATATATAATATTTGATGTTGTTTCTCCCCTTTAACATGCTAATTCACACTCTTTCATTCAGCGATCTGAGAGAATCATGTCGTAGACTTTTTCTGTCAGTTCCTCGGTAACCACATCTCCTGTGTGATCTTCAAGTAAGGATCTAAGACCCTTTTAAATTAATTAAAGAGCGGGGGGTCGGTGGAAGGCTGGTTAAACCGTTTGGTTTTCGACCACTAGGACCCGGGTTCGATTCCCGCATTGGACACTTTTTTCTATTTAAAAAAAAATGCTCCAATGGCCCCCGATTCTTGCAAAAGTCCAACCCCACCAGCGAGTGCAAGTAACCAAACGGGGCTCTGGCATTTGTAAGTGCAAAGTCGAACTGCTTTTCACATGTGTAGACATGTGGTGCGCTTACAGTAAAAAAAAGCAGTCGCTAACTACCCACCATGATTATCATGGCCTGTACCACGTGTACTAGGGTTAGGCAAAAAAAAATTAAAGAGCAATAATAAATAAACTTATTACAATTATCCCGATTGATATATTGCATTTCAACTTTTGTAATTATTTTAAGAATCTTTAAATCTCTCTAGATATCTAAATGTAGTGTGTGTGTGTCATTAATGAGGAAGGGTGCCCATAAATGACATCCGATTTTGGTTTTATTTCTTCACGTTTTCTCATCCAAAATATAAAAGTGAATCACTGAACTGCACTCTCTTCATTTAATTAAAATAATTCCAGCAATTATTGTGAATATTGATATGTTTGATTAATGTTAGTGCATGGCCCTAACAATAGCTTACTATAACAGCGCCATCTGTCTCTAAAAACAGGTACTTATTAAATTACATTCTTACAGTAGAACCTCCATGAGAGAATAAACTCTCTTTTCATTGACAAAATTACCTTTTTTATTATTTAACAACTCTCTGGTAAGAAAACACCTCTCCTTAAAGGACACTTTGGATCTGAAACTAGGAGTTGTCCTTTAGAGAGAGGTGCTACTGTATGCGACAATTTGAAAGGTATTGTGTTTGTTGCATACTCCAAAAGTGATTTCTTACTCTCCACTCATATTAAGCAGCTCTGGTGCGGATGTTGCAGATGATAAATCCAATCTGGGATTACAAGAAGCCTTAGCAAGTTTCATCACTAAACTACAGGTAACTGTTTTTTCAGAAAAAAATATGATACAGTAGAACCTTCATGAGAGGACACTCCTGCTAGAGGACACCTCTCTACAATGGACATCATGTTAGAGTCGGCAGCAAAGGCTTTTGCCTCCATGTTAGAAACAGCCTTAAATTACAGGCAAAGTCAGACTTTCACCAAAGTGTGTCTGGATCATGGTGCCATGAACAATGAAAACTGCACCCCTATACCCCATTCTACGGGACATGGATTTATGGAATTTGTGTAATCTTTGCACAAGGGGATAAGATCCAACAAAAACAGCATTTATATTGGGACAATAATTCTGATATTTGATACACAGTGATCTTTATTGAAGACCACGAGATAACCAAGTGTGAGCAATCTATCCCACTTGCCCAAAATGTAGCTTGGCACCTGCAGCTCCAGAACACATTTTGGCTTGCATTAGATGCACTAAACAGGACCTTTGGGAGAGGCTGCTGCTTATCATAAAACAGCTCGAGGAGCATGAACTCATGGAATTCGTGTAATCTTTACACAAGGGGATAAGAAACAACAACAAGTGTGAACAAGATTGCCTGTTTCCCCTTCAAAAAAAATATATATAGATGACCGGTGACATTAAATACTTTCCACTACCTTAAGTTTTGTCCATGATTGTATATAGACGATCTCTTTTAATGAATCTGATCTATCAACAGAATATATCTGGGGGGTCGATGGAAGGCTGGGTAAACCGTTTGGTTTTCGACCACTAGGACCCGGGTTCGATTCCCGCATTGGGCACTTTTTTCTGTTAAAAAAAAAAAAAAATGCTCCAATGGCCCCCGATTCTTGCAAAAGTCCAACCCCACCAGCGAGTGCAAGTAACCAAACGGGGCTCTGGCATTTGTAAGTGCAAAGTCGAACTGCTTTTCACATGTGTAGACATGTGGTGCGCTTACAGTAAAAGCAGTCGCTAACTACCCACCATGATTATCATGGCCTGTACCACGTGTACTAGGGATAAGCAAAAAAAAAAAGAATATATCTGCTTAACAAAAAAATGGTTGCAGTCACTGGTGACAGACTGTCTATCTACACCAGGGGACTCTGAGCTGCATGAGGCATCCACCCTCCTAGCTTTGGTGGGACGGCTGTGTGGGCAAGTGGATCCTGGCTCCCACTTCCTGCAGCAGGTCAACAAGTGGGCCTCCCAGCTTGCTCAGACCCAGGACATTGGTACGTTGGTCTGAGGGGAGACATGTAACCTATTTGTAATACAGTAGAACTTCCATAACCTATCAAAGACATTCCACATTCTTAAGTTTTGTCCATGAGTGTTTTATTTTTTGCTTATCCCTAGTACATGTGGTACAGGCCATGATATCCATGGTGGGTAGAAGTTGGTGACTGCTTTTACTGTAAGTCGCTTGTTCGGCGGTACATATACTAAAATAGGAATGATACAGAGAAGATTAGCATGGCCTCTGCGCAAGGATGACACGCAAAATCGTGAAGCGTTCCATTTACTGTAAGTGCATCACATATTGTCTACACATGTGAAAAGCAGTTCGACTTTGCACTTACAAATGTGCCAGAGCCCCGTTTGATTACTTGCACTCGCTGGTGGGGTTGAACTTTTGCAAGAATCGGGGGCCATTGGAGCATTTTTTCTTTTTTAATCAGAAAAAAAGTGCCCAATGCGGGAAGTCCATGAGTGTATGTACTATTATTGTGAACATTCTTTGTGTACTTTTATAAAATATAATTACAAATTATTGTAGAACTGGTATTTTTCCAATGCTCTTTAATTATATGAGTTATGAGGTTTTGAATTTATTGTGTTTAAAAAATATGTTTCTTCCTTAACAATCAATTATTTAAAAGTTGAGTGGTAATAAAATATATTTTTACAACTTTTGATATGGCAATTTGTATATACAGTAGAACCTCCCTGTAAAGGACACCTAATTGCAGAGCCAAAATGTTCTTATGGGAGAGGTGTCCTCTAACTGGAGAGTTGCTAAATAGTAAAAATGGAAATTTTATCTATGAAAACTGTCCTTTATAGAGAGGTGTCCTCTAGCGTGAGTGTCCTCTCATGGAGGTTCTACTGTATAACAAGGGTCGACTATATGTGATCAGGGGGTCGGTGGAAGGATGGTCTAAACCGTTGGTTTTTGACCACTACGATCCGGGTTCGATTCCAGCATTGGCCACTGATTAAAAAAAAAAATGCTCCGATGGCCCCCAATTCTTGCAAAAGTCCAACCCCACCAGCGAGTGCATGTAATAAAACGGCACTGCTTTTCACATGTGTAGTCACGTGGTGCACTTACAGTAAAAGCAGTCGCCAACTTCTACCTACCATGATTATGTGTACCACGTGTACCAGGGATAAGCAAAATATATATATATATGTGATCAGCTTTTCATGTCTTATCAAGAAAAGGCTTTTAGCCACAATAATGAATAATCAAGAGGTTTAGTTGAGATACTTATTTTGATAGATGGTGAAAGCCTTTAGCAAGGTTGAGTTGCATTATTGTACCACATGTTCTTTTGCATTCTTCTCCTTGTTCTCTGTGGGGTTTCATATTGGAGTTGTGTGATGTTCCAGAGGACTCGGCTACGGCTAAGAGCTTGCTCTCTCTCTGTCTCTATCTCTCACGCCAGGGTCCTGATGCCCTTGTGTTCTGCCGGGATCTTGCTCTGGACCTGCATTCCTGCCTGGGGGACCTGGATGAGGTGGGTTGGTGGACCCTAGTTCTACAACATTTCCTCTGAACATATGGGGAACAATTCAATAAATTGTGCGGAATGATAAAGCACAATTTGGATTACAGATTTTTAGCTACAAGAAAATAAGACCTAATAAAATTAACTAATAGTGTGTGACGTTTTGGTAACAGCATTGGTACCAAAATGTCACACACTATCACCTCATCCATTGATGAGCTCTACTCTTCCCCGGCAGACACCATCAAAAGTATCAGGTTTTACAAGCTTGATACCTTAATATGATTGAGTGGAGATAAGAAAGAAGAAGAAGACACACAATTAAATTATTTGGATTAGGTCTTATTTTCTTGTAGCTAAAATTATGCAAAAGTATTGGTGACAGCATTGTTACCCTCTTCAGAGACAAATGTACTGAATGAGAAAAAAATATTGCAGCATGTTTTTAGAGATTTAGTTCCGCTGATGGTATTTCTTATTCCCTTGTGCAAAGAATACACAAATTTCATGAGACCACTCATAGATTGGGGTGCAGCTTTCATTGATTATGTCACCATGATCCAGGAACACTTAGTTAAATCTGTCATCTGTTGTATAGTGTTGGAATAATCAATTTCAACATTTTACTCTTCTTTTATTTTTGCCCAATTGACCGCTGTTGTTGTTGTTGTTGTCGTGTCCAAAGAAAAGTCTCAGATGTCTCCATGCATCTCCATCACAGCAGCAGCAATATCCACTATCTTGGGTTTGTAAAGCTGCTGCTCTGAGTCTAAGTCAATTTTCTGCAAGACTGTGGCCATTGCTAGGCATGAGAATATGTGAGTAGGTGTTAGTTCCACACCAGGACAGTTGTTGCATGCTTTATAAGTTCTTGTGCCATCTGGATGTATTGTCATTCCTTTATAGTGTTTTGTTCTAAGTCTTGTTATAGTTTTTGTCAGTTTTCTCTCAGTTTATTTCACATATTTGATCTATTCTTATTTTTTTGTTTGATTATCTAATTGACCGCTGTGTATATATAATAACTAGCCGAATGACCCGGGCAACGCCCGTGTTTTACCCGATTGAATGTTTTTATTCAAATACTATTTGTTACAATTATAAATTGGCGCCTTAAATAAATGCATATATTAGTTAATAACTATAGCCTATGTGCTTTATCTGTCTATGTACTGTTGGCTTCCGTAGGCGTCTCTTACTGGGTAAAAGAAAGAGAGGATTCCATTTAGTTATTAACTAATATATGCATTTATTTAAGGAGCGACCCGCTCCAACACAATAGTTACAAAAACAACAAAGCGAGTGGGGGGTTGATGGGGGGGGGCAAAGGTGGCGTGATCGTAGCCAACCAATAGGAGAGCGCCATTCCAATAAAAAAAGCAAACGGTGACAGAGATGAAAAAGAATTGATGACGCTCGTAACTGTATATAGAATGATTGTGGCTTGTTCAAAACAAACAACAAAGTCACTAGGTATGTAAATTTTTGTTTAAAGTAAGCCGCTTCAAGTTTATGTAAATTTGAACATAACTAATTAAAGTTTCTTCTTTCTTCAGAAATAAATTTGTCGGCTTCCTTCCTTCTTTCATTTTCCCCCAACATATGAATGTAGTTCTGCTGTCCTATAAGCTTATGTCCATAGTTTTCTTGAATACCATTTCTGAGATTCCATCCTTCAGTGCTGCACATAGAAGTAGAATCGTCCAATACAGTATTAGAGCTCTGAGAAGCGGTCTGGTGGATTAAATTGGCGAAACCGCTGGGAGGGTTCACCACTGATGAGCCAAGCCCTCCCAATATATTTTTTCATTGCAGTAAGGGCAGTAGAAATTTGTATCTATATATATAAAAATGAATGTATGTGTGTGTGTGGTCTGTTTGTCCTTTATGCCTGACCAAACCACTCATTGGAACGCCATGAAACTTTGGGAAGTTATTGTTGTTGTTGTTGTTTCTTATCCCCTTGTGTAAAGATTACACGAATTCCATGAGTTCATGCTCCTCGAGCTGTTTTATGATGAGCAGCGGCCTCTCCCAAAGGTCCTGTTTAGTGCATCTAATGCAAGCTAAAATGTGTTCTGGAGCTGCAGGTGCCAAGCTACATTTTGGGCAAGTGGGGTAGATTTTGTTATTATTTTCTATCTTCAATGGCTTGAGATGGCCTGTTCTAAATCTTGTTAGTGTTGTTTGATGCTGTCTATTTCTGATGTTCAGAGCTGATCCTGGGTTCACTCCACTGTACCAACTGTGCTTAGGTGGGATCCTCCAGTTCTTGTTTATTTTTGTTTTGGCTACTGTCTCTATTTCTTTAAAAGTAAGTTTATTTTTCTGTGGCAAGGGTTCTTTTGTGCCTTTTTTCGCTAGCACATCAGCAGCTTCATTGCCTTCAATTCCAACATGTGAGGGTATCCATTGAAGGTGAATTTTTGAGGTTTTTGAGAGTTTTTGGAGATAGCCAATTATGTTCCTGCTTACTTTGTCTCTGAGTTCCCCTGTGTGACTCAAGTGTTGTATGGCACTTCTACTATCAGTAAGAATCCAGATATCTTGATAATTAGTATTTCTGATGGATTTTAAGGCTTCATAGATGGCTATAAGTTCTGATCTGAAGACTGAGCAAAAATCTGGGTTTCTTCTGTTCATTTTCTCAATGCCATTTGTGGTTTTGATGAGACAGCCACTGCCAGTGTGTCCTAGCTCGTCTCTGCTACCATCGGTATAAATAGTTATTGCATTTTTAGGAATGTTATTAATTATTTCTAATGATAATTGTTTTAAGTATTCTGGATTTTGGCATTGTTTGTTGGTGGGTTCATTTAAAGAGGCATTAAAAATAACATTTTGTAGTGGTTCACATGGAGAAATTTTTTCTGCTAAATAATTTTTTTCTACTTTATATTTTAAAAATCCATTTCTTTTGGCCAGGTGGAGAGGGCCTTCTTTTTTGAGTCTTAGATTGGATTCCCAATTAAGTATGTAATTGGAAGTTCTGTGTTTGTTTCCATAACTCTTGATTTTGTTTATATATTTTGGCAGATTGTAGCTTCTTCTATCCTTTAAGGGCATAATGTCTGCCTCGTAAAGTACAATATCGTTAGGGCAGGTATTTCGAAGACCTGTAATAATTCTAGCTGCACTTAGTTGTATCCTTTCCAGTGATTTTAGATTTGTTTCAGATGCTGTACCATAGATTTGATATCCATATTCCAGGATAGGTCTAATTAGAGATGTGTAAGTTAATTTTAGTGTGGTTGCATCGGCTCCCCACTCTCTTCCTGAAATATATTTCAGGATTTTTAGTCGGTCTCTTCCTTTTCTAATAACTTCTTCAATATGTTTACTGGAGTTAATTTCTGGATCCAGGGTGTAGCCAAGATATTTAGGATGTTTATTATATTGTAATTGTTGTTCTTTCAGAATAATTTTTGGCCTTATTTTGTATAGTTTCTTATCGGTAGTAAAAAGACAGGTTTCAGATTTTTGGGGGTTAAATTCTAATTTATGTTTATTAGCAAATTTTTCTAGGTGGAGAAGAGTCTTGTTCAAATCCCTTTCAGCTTTTTTCCAGTTAGTGTTACTGCTCCATAGAATAATGTCATCAGCGAAAAGTCCAATATTGGTTTTATGTGAAATTTTTTCTTCTATGCCTGCAATAAAAAGGGTGAAGAGAGTTGGGCTAAGGACTGATCCTTGTGGTAATCCTTGGTACAATTTGAAGGTTTTAGATAGAGTTCCATTATATTTGACCCTGATGTATCTATTTTTAAGGAAATCATTTATCCAAGTGATAGCTTTTCCATCAATTTTGAAATGCTTGTATAATTTTGTAATTAACTTGTTTTTCCATACTTTATCAAAAGCTTGTGTAAGGTCTAAAAAAGCAGCTATGGTGTGGTTAGTTGGTTTTCTGTTTTGTGCATCTTTTACCTTTTGTGTGAAAAATAAGAGTTGGTCTATTGTCCCATGTCCTTTCCTAAATCCATATTGTTCTTCTGGTAAGAGATTTTTTGTGTCGAGGTGGTAAGTGAGTCGCCTGAGTATAATTTTTTCCATTAATTTGCAGCAAATACTTGTGAGGGAGATAGGTCGGTAGTTTTTTGGGTCATCAGCAGATTTGTCAAGTTTTTTAATAGGAATTATTGTTGCAGTTTTCCAGTCTTGAGGCAATTTTCCAGTTTTCCAGGAGTTATTGAAAATATCAAGAAGTCTTTCTTTGCCATTTTTGCCCAAGTTTGATATCATTTGGCCATGGATTCCATCTGGCCCAGGAGTCTTGTTTAGGTCAGTGTTTTCTAATGCATAATCTAGCTCTTTCATATTGATTTTTTCATGGAAAATATTATGAGTGCTGGTGATATTTTTACAGTCATGAATAATCTTTCGGGCCTTTTTTTCAACTTTCTTATCTTTCATTTCAAATTTGATTTTACTACTTATTTGATATGAATTACCTAAAAGATTAGCAGCATTTTTGTCATTAGTTGCTGGGGTACCATCTGTATTCTTAATCATATTTGTGTTTTCAGTTTGTGACTGGGATCTGTCAATTTGTTTTGCCAAATGCCAAAGTTTTGTATTTGGGTTTCTTGGGTTCAGGTTTTCACAAGTTTGTTTCCATTTTTCCCTTTTCATATTTACATATAACCTTTTTATTTTTGCATTCACAATGTTCAGTTCAGTTCTACAATTTGTTTGGTTTTGGGTGCACTTTTTTTGTAGTTCATTTCTTTTAGTTATAAGTGTTTGAATATCTTTTGCCTGGTGTGTATAATTTGGAATCCATTTCTTAATATTACCTCTTGGTATTGAAACTTTGGCTGCTTTAATAATGGTGTTTTTGAAAGATATCCAATTTTGTTCCAGATCTTTTATGCTAGTGGGTGCTTTTCTAAAGTCTTCATTGGTGTTTTGCTGGTAAAGATTCCAATTAGCCTTTTTGAAGTTCCAGAATTTTTCTTTAATTGAGCTTGTTTTGGTCTTGGTGCTAATTTCTATCAAAATAGGCAAATGATCACTTCCAATACTTTTTAATATTTGCCATTTGCATTTGTGGAAAATGTCAGGACTGGAGAAACTTATATCAAGTGCTTGTGCAGTATTATAGCTGTAGGAATGGTGGGTAGGATTCCCATCATTTAAGCACATGAAGGCATTGTCGTCAAATAAGTTTGAAAGTATTTTGCCTCTTGGGTTTGGCATGGAACATCCCCATAGTTGATGTTTGGCATTAAGGTCACCTACAATAATAGTGTTGTCTGTAAGAAATTGAGCCATTGTTCCATCGTCAATAAGTTTATTGTTTGGTGGGTGATACATATTGAATATGTTGATGGTTTTGTTTTGACTGAGGTAGACTTTGATACCTTGGGCTTCGAGGTCTGATGTATTTGGAATATTAATGGCTATGTCTTCATAGTACAAATTCTTGATTAAAAATGCAAGGCCACCCCCTTCTTTATTTCTGTCTTTTCTGAGGATATTGTAGTTTTTGTATTTGAGATTGTATTTTTCATTTAATTTGGTTTCCTGTAGGGCTATAATTTGTATCTTTTGTTTTTCAGCTATTTCCATTATTTCTTCTAATTTTATTTTTGTTGCTGTTGAGCACAATCCATTTATGTTGCACTGCAAAATTCTCAATTGCTTGGAAGCTGCAAAGTTAGAAGTTTGTGGAGACTGTATTATACTTATCGGACAGAACCCTCTACCTAAGTCCTGAACGCGCCCCTGTTTATTCTGCGCGACGGGCGATGCAGCATGCAAATCAACATCTGATCTCATGGAATGGGGTGTAGGGGTGCAGCTTTCGTTGATCATGGCACCATGATCCAGGCACACTTTGGTGAAAGTCTGACTTTGCCTGTAGTTTGAGGCCGTTCCTAACATGGAAGCAGACGCCTTTGCTGCCGACTCTAACATGAGTACAGACGCAGCTCCTCCGTATCCCTGGAGTGGGACCCTTGCTGAGGTCCATCAACTGGGTCAGTTGAAGTCAGGATTTTTAAAGAGGTCTACTCCTCTTCTAACAATTGTGCTGTTGGTCCGCGACTGCTTATTCAACAGTTACTCTGCTTGTTTCGCAGCTGGCCTTCATATCTGAAGGTCGTTCCCCTATCCGCCACCTGGGGACGCGCCCTATAGCAGGGAAGGTTTCTAGCAAATAAAATTTTTGAAATAACTTTTCGCTTTAAAATAATCAAGCTAAATATTCTAATTTATCTGTTATAATTCAACAATCTGCTCTAAATATTATCATGATGATACGATGATTTTGTAATGTAGAAAATTAGGAAAGACAAAATTCAGGATGACACGGCAATTTATTTGAGACAAGAATAATGATACAATTCCAAGGCAAGATACTATTCCTTTAACTTCCAATTACCGAGGGAACCAATTAATATTGATTTTATTCAACTTATCGAGTATTTTTCAAGGGACCGGGAAAAATGTTCACTTTATTGAGAGATTCGTTAGACAAACCTTTACTCGGGTAAAACCCGGGCGAAGCCATGTACGTCCATACAAGAATAATGATACAATTCCAAGGCAAGATACTATTCCTTTAACTTCCAATTACCGAGGGAACCAATTAATATTGATTTTATTCAACTTATCGAGTATTTTTCAAGGGACCGGGAAAAAATGTTCACTAGATAAAACTATGATTTTCTAATGTAGAAAATTAGGAAAGACAAAATTCAGGATGACACGGCACACAGGGACCGGGAAAAAATGTTCACTTTATCGAGAGATTCAAATTTACGAGTTTCAAATTATCAAAATATATATATATATTTTTATAAGTTTTTAGAGAATTGTTTTAACAAATGTTCGCTAGACAAACCTTTACTCGGGTAAAACCCCGGGCGAAGATAACTTCCAATTACCGAGGGAACCAATTAATATTGATTTTATTCAACTTATCGAGTATTTTTAAAGGGCCCGAGAAAAAATGTTCACTTTATCGAGAGATTCGTTAGACAAACCTTTACTCGGGTAAAATTATGTATAAAAGAAACATTCGTGCTTTTAAACCCTTTCATTTTATATGTATAGATGGCGCGTTAATGCTTTGTATATAGAATAGAAAAAAAAATGCTTGTTAAAACCTGCTGGGATATTTTTCCTCATCTAATACTTTTGTTTGAAGATGGTAACAATGCTGTTGCAGAAATATCATGAACAATTTATTGCATTTGGCTTTGTAATGTTTCTAATCCATAATCCAAATTGTACCTCATCAAATCAAAATCTATAAAACTATCCAATAAGTAATGTTAAACCATCACATTTGATTATCTCTCCCCTGTCCACAACAGAAATTATTTTAACACATCTATTGATTCCTATCACTTGGACAAAGCCTTTATTAAGACATTTTAGTTTTACACTATAGCTTGCAAAGTCAAACTGCTTTTCACATGTGTAGACAACATGTGGTGCACTTACAGTAAAATCAGTCTCCTACTTCTACCCACCATGATCATCATGGCTTGTACCACATGTTTTTTTTTTTTTGCTTATCCCTAGTACATGGGGTACTACCTGGTGGGTAGAGGTTGGCGACTGCTTTTACTGTAAGTGCACCACATGTCTACATATGTGAAAAGCAGTTGTACTACATATACTAGGGATAAGCAAAAAAAAAATTAGATTCTCCTGGAAGATTTAAAAATAAATATATTATAATTATAATGGTGAATATGAAAGATAACTGCTTATATGCAAATATAATAATATGCCTTTGAGCATTTGATTCTTATCAAGAAAATTGTGTCACATTCACACAATGTATCTTAAATATCTTACAACCCATATACACTCATAAACAGAACTTAAAGAAGTGGGAAGTCTTTGATGCAGCTGGTCATCTATTTTTCATTTTGAAAGAGTCAGGCAATTTTGTTCACACTTTGTTATCTCATGTGTCTTCAATAAAGGTCACTGTATATTAAATATCTTTCACAGTTATTGTCTTAATCACGATATACGTGCTAAAAGGTACAACTTTTTAAGTTTTTGTCTATGTATGTAATTAATAAAAATGGGGCCATTTTGGAGATAAAACTGGCCTCTGTATATGATAAGGTAACTTTGGATTGTAGATTTGAAACAAAAGGTAATAAGACCAATTCCAAATTAAATAGTGTGTGACATTTCAGTAACAACTCTGTTACTGAAATGTCATACACTATTTTTTTTTTTTTGTATTTGGTCTTATTACCTGGCCTTTGTATAGAGGACTGGCCTCTCATGGAGGTTCTACAGTACTTGGTAGTTGTCTCAGAGTGGAGGATCACAGACCAGGATGTGGTGACAGGGGACTGTAGTGGACCAGAAGAACAACTACAGTGTTGCCAACTCCTCCACGGCCACCACAGTCTGCCAGCTCATTATACAGACAGCAGAGAGAATGCTTGACGACTATGACTGGGTGCTGGCTTCCTGCAAGCCTGATGCCACCAGTAAGTTGACACCTCCAGGTTTAATGTGTATAACATCAAAACATGGTATGTGTCTCTTGTTTCAAGTATTTCACTAAAGGGGGGTCAGTGGAAAGGGTGGTCTAAACCGATGGATTTCAACCATTACAACCCGGGATCGAATCTTGCATTGGGCACTTTTTCTAATAAAAAAAAAATGCTCCAATGGCCCCTGATTCTTGCAAAACTACAACCCCAATAGAGAGTGCAAGCAACCAAACGGGGCTCTGGCATATTTGTAAGTACAAAGTTGAACTGCTTTTCACATGTGTAGATATGTGGTGCACTTACAGTAAAAGCAGTCGCCAACTTCTACCCACCATAATTATCATGTTTTGTATCATGTGTACTAGGGATAATAAAAAAAAAAGAAAATTTCACAAAAAGTATGTACACTCATGGACAAAACTAAGGGAGTGGAATGTCTTTGATATTGCCAGTTGTCTAATTTTTTTGAACAACAGAGGCAATTTTGCACACACTTGGTTTTCTCGTGTGTCTTCAATAAAAGTCACTGTAATATCTTTCAGAGTTATTATCTGAATCCCGATATACATGCTAAAAGGTACAACTTCCTTAAGTTTTGTCTATGAGTGTATATATAAATAGGAGAATAAGGCTTTGATACCTTGCAAGATAACGGTCATCGCCATATTCCACCTATTGTGTGTTATGTGGTGAAAGAATTAACTTGCAGATAATATACTTCTATAGACCTCCTTTCTTTGTTTACAGAGAAAATTCAAAACTGAAGCTTCTCATTGTCACCTGTTAACCTAACCTATTTTATAAAATAACTGACTCTCTATAAAAAATAATCAAAATTTAATGAAAACTTCACATATATCTTGTTCTCACTCTCAAATACAATTTTTCCTGTTGAAGAGTGAGGGCTCATGGTTTTTATTATAAACAAACTTATTGCAAAAGGTTTTTGATCTTTGATTTTTTTTTATATATATAAAAATATATGGCAATTTTATTATATTTAAGGCTTCACATGTTTATACAGTAGATCCTTAGCGGACACCTCGCTAGAAGACACCTCTCTATAAAGGACAGTTTTCATTTGCAAAATTACCATTTTTACTATTTAGCAACTCTCCGATAAGAGGATACCTCTCTCTAAAGGACACTTTGGCTCTGTTTTTTTTTTTTTTGCTTATCCCTAGTACACGTGGTACAGGCCATGATTATCATGGTGGGTAGTTAGCGACTGCTTTTACTGTAAGCGCACCACATATCTACACATGTGAAAAGCAGTTCGACTTTGCACTTACAAATGTGCCAGAGCCCAGTTTGGTTACTTGCACTCGCTGGTGGGGTTGGACTTTTGCAAGACTTTGGCTCTGTAATTAGGTGTTGTCCTTTACAGGGAGGTTGTACTGTATATCATTGGTGTTGTAACACGCTGTGGTCCAGGTGCCAGTCAGCTAGAGGAACATGCCAAGACCATCTGTACAGCCCTGGCCCAGCTTATCAGTGGCACTTTTGAACTGGTGCAGACAGCGCTGAGTGCAGGGCCAGTGGTGGATCAGCTGCTGAGACATCTGGTGCACATCTACAACACCCTCACCACTCTCACCAAGATGGTACCTTTCTCTTTACATTGATATCACTACATACATACACAGTCCAACTTCTCTAACTCAACACATCAAGTCATCAGAATTTTTGCTTGAATTATAGTCGGTTAAGATGATTATCAATTCATCACAACAATTGGACATTTTGTTGTTAACACTTAAGAGGTAAAGGTTGTTGTTGTTGTTGTTTCTTATCCCCTTGTGTAAAGATTACACGAAATCCATGAGTTCATGCTCCTCGAGCTGTTTTATGATGAGCAGCGGCCTCTCCCAAAGGTCCTGTTTAGAGTAAAGAGGTAAAGGTGAATAATAAAGCTGTTTAGAGTAAATAGGTTGATTGGGATTTGAGAAAAAAAAAAAAAAAAAACGGTGAATTATAAGTGTTGAATTAGAAGTTGCTTGAATTAAAGAGTTAATGTATATAAGTTCTAGGGTTTCTCTACGCTGAGTTACTACACTGTGGGGGTCAGTGGACGAGTGCTATCAATTGTCAATTTCTGACATTCATGACCCATGATCGAATCCAGCATTGGACACTTTAAAAACTAAAAATTGCTCCAATAGTTCCCGATTCTTGCAAAGTCCAACCCCACCAGCGAGTGTAAGTATTCAAACAGGGCTCTGGCATGACATGTGGTGTACTTATAGTAAAAGCAATCGTCAATTAATACCCACAATGATTATCATGGCCTGTACATATGTACTAGGGATATTAATAATGAAAAAAAACTCTATGTGTGTTGTATCACTTTTCCCGGTAGATACACTCTGTAGACACTAGGTGTGGTGTTGTGCCAGTACATCGACATGTACAGCCAAAAGTTGGCAGAGCTATCCTCCAGGTTACACTGATGGACAATGACATCTCTAGGTAGATACACTCTGTAGACGCTATGTGTGATGTTGTGCCAGTACATCGACATGTACAGCCAAAAGTTGGCAGAGCAATCCTCCAGGTTATACTGATGGACAATGACATCTCTAGGTAGATACACTCTGTAGACGCTATGTGTGGTGTTGTGCCAGTACATCGACATGTACAGCCAAAAGTTGGCAGAGCAATCCTCCAGGTTATACTGATGGACAATGACATCTCTAGGTAGATACACTCTGTAGACGCTATGTGTGGTGTTGTGCCAGTACATCGACATGTACAGCCAAAAGTTGGCAGAGCAATCCTCCAGGTTATACTGATGGACAATGACATCTCTAGGTAGATACACTCTGTAGACACTATTTGTGGTGTTGTGCCAGTACATTGACATGTACAGCCAAAAGTTGGCAGAGCAATCCTCCAGGTTATACTGATGGACAATGACATCTCTAGGTAGATACACTCTGTAGACGCTATGTGTGGAGTTGTGCCAGTACATCGACATGTACAGCCAAAAGTTGGCAGAGCAATCCTCCAGGTTACACTGATGGACAATGACATCTCTAGGTAGATACACTCTGTAGACGCTATGTGTGGTGTTGTGCCAGTACATCGACATGTACAGCCAAAAGTTGGCAGAGCTATCCTCCAGGTTACACTGATGGACAATGACATCTCTAGGTAGATACACTCTGTAGACGCTATGTGTGGTGTTGTGCCAGTACATCGACATGTACAGCCAAAAGTTGGCAGAGCAATCCTCCAGGTTATACTGATGGACAATGACATCTCTAGGTAGATACACTCTGTAGACGCTATGTGTGGTGTTGTGCCAGTACATCGACATGTACAGCCAAAAGTTGGCAGAGCAATCCTCCAGGTTATACTGATGGACAATGACATCTCTAGGTAGATACACTCTGTAGACGCTATGTGTGGTGTTGTGCCAGTACATCGACATGTACAGCCAAAAGTTGGCAGAGCAATCCTCCAGGTTACACTGATGGACAATGACATCTCTAGGTAGATACACTCTGTAGACGCTATGTGTGGTGTTGTGCCAGTACATCGACATGTACAGCCAAAAGTTGGCAGAGCTATCCTCCAGGTTACACTGATGGACAATGACATCTCTAGGTAGATACACTCTGTAGACGCTATGTGTGGAGTTGTGCCAGTACATCGACATGTACAGCCAAAAGTTGGCAGAGCTATCCTCCAGGTTACACTGATGGACAATGACATCTCTAGGTAGATACACTCTGTAGACGCTATGTGTGGTGTTGTGCCAGTACATCGACATGTACAGCCAAAAGTTGGCAGAGCTATCCTCCAGGTTACACTGATGGACAATGACATCTCTAGGTAGATACACTCTGTAGACGCTATGTGTGATGTTGTGCCAGTACATCGACATGTACAGCCAAAAGTTGGCAGAGCAATCCTCCAGGTTATACTGATGGACAATGACATCTCTAGGTAGATACACTCTGTAGACGCTATGTGTGGTGTTGTGCCAGTACATCGACATGTACAGCCAAAAGTTGGCAGAGCAATCCTCCAGGTTACACTGATGGACAATGACATCTCTAGGTAGATACACTCTGTAGACGCTATGTGTGGTGTTGTGCCAGTACATCGACATGTACAGCCAAAAGTTGGCAGAGCTATCCTCCAGGTTACACTGATGGACAATGACATCTCTAGGTAGATACACGCTGTAGACGCTATGTGTGATGTTGTGCCAGTACATCGACATGTACAGCCAAAAGTTGGCAGAGCAATCCTCCAGGTTACACTGATGGACAATGACATCTCTAGGTAGATACACTCTGTAGACACTATGTGTGGTGTTGTGCCAGTACATCGACATGTACAGCCAAAAGTTGGCAGAGCAATCCTCCAGGTTGTACTGATGGACAATGACATCTCTAGGTAGATACACTCTGTAGACGCTATGTGTGGTGTTGTGCCAGTACATCGACATGTACAGCCAAAAGTTGGCAGAGCAATCCTCCAGGTTACACT
Organism: Cordylochernes scorpioides; assembly: GCA_030710605.1. Classification (NCBI taxonomy): domain Eukaryota; kingdom Metazoa; phylum Arthropoda; class Arachnida; order Pseudoscorpiones; family Chernetidae; genus Cordylochernes; species Cordylochernes scorpioides. Next base: position 11,967,828 of record CP092863.1, read on the forward strand.
GATGGACAATGACATCTCTAGGTAGATACACTCTGTAGACACTATGTGTGGTGTTGTGCCAGTACATCGACATGTACAGCCAAAAGTTGGCAGAGCTATCCTCCAGGTTACACTGATGGACAATGACATCTCTAGGTAGATACACTCTGTAGACGCTATGTGTGATGTTGTGCCAGTACATCGACATGTACAGCCAAAAGTTGGCAGAGCAATCCTCCAGGTTATACTGATGGACAATGACATCTCTAGGTAGATACACTCTGTAGACGCTATGTGTGGTGTTGTGCCAGTACATCGACATGTACAGCCAAAAGTTGGCAGAGCAATCCTCCAGGTTACACTGATGGACAATGACATCTCTAGGTAGATACACTCTGTAGACGCTATGTGTGGTGTTGTGCCAGTACATCGACATGTACAGCCAAAAGTTGGCAGAGCTATCCTCCAGGTTACACTGATGGACAATGACATCTCTAGGTAGATACACTCTGTAGACGCTATGTGTGGTGTTGTGCCAGTACATCGACATGTACAGCCAAAAGTTGGCAGAGCAATCCTCCAGGTTATACTGATGGACAATGACATCTCTAGGTAGATACACTCTGTAGACGCTATGTGTGGTGTTGTGCCAGTACATCGACATGTACAGCCAAAAGTTGGCAGAGCAATCCTCCAGGTTACACTGATGGACAATGACATCTCTAGGTAGATACACTCTGTAGACGCTATGTGTGGTGTTGTGCCAGTACATCGACATGTACAGCCAAAAGTTGGCAGAGCTATCCTCCAGGTTACACTGATGGACAATGACATCTCTAGGTAGATACACGCTGTAGACGCTATGTGTGATGTTGTGCCAGTACATCGACATGTACAGCCAAAAGTTGGCAGAGCAATCCTCCAGGTTACACTGATGGACAATGACATCTCTAGGTAGATACACTCTGTAGACACTATGTGTGGTGTTGTGCCAGTACATCGACATGTACAGCCAAAAGTTGGCAGAGCAATCCTCCAGGTTATACTGATGGACAATGACATCTCTAGGTAGATACACTCTGTAGACGCTATGTGTGGTGTTGTGCCAGTACATCGACATGTACAGCCAAAAGTTGGCAGAGCAATCCTCCAGGTTACACTGATGGACAATGACATCTCTAGGTAGATACACTCTGTAGACTCTATGTGTGGTGTTGTGCCAGTACATCGACATGTACAGCCAAAAGTTGGCAGAGCAATCCTCCAGGTTATACTGATGGACAATGACATCTCTAGGTAGATACACTCTGTAGACGCTATGTGTGGTGTTGTGCCAGTACATCGACATGTACAGCCAAAAGTTGGCAGAGCTATCCTCCAGGTTACACTGATGGACAATGACATCTCTAGGTAGATACACTCTGTAGACGCTATGTGTGGTGTTGTGCCAGTACATCGACATGTACAGCCAAAAGTTGGCAGAGCTATCCTCCAGGTTACACTGATGGACAATGACATCTCTAGGTAGATACACTCTGTAGACGCTATGTGTGGTGTTGTGCCAGTACATCGACATGTACAGCCAAAAGTTGGCAGAGCAATCCTCCAGGTTACACTGATGGACAATGACATCTCTAGGTAGATACACTCTGTAGACACTATGTGTGGTGTTGTGCCAGTACATCGACATGTACAGCCAAAAGTTGGCAGAGCAATCCTCCAGGTTATACTGATGGACAATGACATCTCTAGGTAGATACACTCTGTAGACGCTATGTGTGGTGTTGTGCCAGTACATCGACATGTACAGCCAAAAGTTGGCAGAGCAATCCTCCAGGTTATACTGATGGACAATGACATCTCTAGGTAGATACACTCTGTAGACGCTATGTGTGGTGTTGTGCCAGTACATCGACATGTACAGCCAAAAGTTGGCAGAGCTATCCTCCAGGTTATACTGATGGACAATGACATCTCTAGGTAGATACACTCTGTAGACGCTATGTGTGGTGTTGTGCCAGTACATCGACATGTACAGCCAAAAGTTGGCAGAGCTATCCTCCAGGTTATACTGATGGACAATGACATCTCTAGGTAGATACACTCTGTAGACGCTATGTGTGGTGTTGTGCCAGTACATCGACATGTACAGCCAAAAGTTGGCAGAGCTATCCTCCAGGTTATACTGATGGACAATGACATCTCTAGGTAGATACACTCTGTAGACGCTATGTGTGGTGTTGTGCCAGTACATCGACATGTACAGCCAAAAGTTGGCAGAGCTATCCTCCAGGTTACACTGATGGACAATGACATCTCTAGGTAGATACACTCTGTAGACACTATGTGTGGTGTTGTGCCAGTACATCGACATGTACAGCCAAAAGTTGGCAGAGCAATCCTCCAGGTTATACTGATGGACAATGACATCTCTAGGTAGATACACTCTGTAGACGCTATGTGTGGTGTTGTGCCAGTACATCGACATGTACAGCCAAAAGTTGGCAGAGCAATCCTCCAGGTTATACTGATGGACAATGACATCTCTAGGTAGATACACTCTGTAGACGCTATGTGTGGTGTTGTGCCAGTACATCGACATGTACAGCCAAAAGTTGGCAGAGCTATCCTCCAGGTTACACTGATGGACAATGACATCTCTAGGTAGATACACTCTGTAGACGCTATGTGTGGTGTTGTGCCAGTACATCGACATGTACAGCCAAAAGTTGGCAGAGCTATCCTCCAGGTTACACTGATGGACAATGACATCTCTAGGTAGATACACTCTGTAGACGCTATGTGTGGATGTTGTGCCAGTACATCGACATGTACAGCCAAAAGTTGGCAGAGCTATCCTCCAGGTTACACTGATGGACAATGACATCTCTAGGTAGATACACTCTGTAGACGCTATGTGTGGTGTTGTGCCAGTACATCGACATGTACAGCCAAAAGTTGGCAGAGCTATCCTCCAGGTTACACTGATGGACAATGACATCTCTAGGTAGATACACTCTGTAGACGCTATGTGTGGAGTTGTGCCAGTACATCGACATGTACAGCCAAAAGTTGGCAGAGCTATCCTCCAGGTTATACTGATGGACAATGACATCTCTAGGTAGATACACTCTGTAGACGCTATGTGTGGTGTTGTGCCAGTACATCGACATGTACAGCCAAAAGTTGGCAGAGCAATCCTCCAGGTTATACTGATGGACAATGACATCTCTAGGTAGATACACTCTGTAGACGCTATGTGTGGTGTTGTGCCAGTACATCGACATGTACAGCCAAAAGTTGGCAGAGCTATCCTCCAGGTTACACTGATGGACAATGACATCTCTAGGTAGATACACTCTGTAGACACTATGTGTGATGTTGTGCCAGTACATCGACATGTACAGCCATAAGTTGGCAGAGATATCCTCCAGGTTACACTGATGGACAATGACATCTCTAGGTAGATACACTCTGTAGACGCTATGTGTGGTGTTGTGCCAGTACATCGACATGTACAGCCAAAAGTTGGCAGAGCAATCCTCCAGGTTACACTGATGGACAATGACATCTCTAGGTAGATACACTCTGTAGACGCTATGTGTGGAGTTGTGCCAGTACATCGACATGTACAGCCAAAAGTTGGCAGAGCAATCCTCCAGGTTATACTGATGGACAATGACATCTCTAGGTAGATACACTCTGTAGACACTATGTGTGATGTTGTGCCAGTACATCGACATGTACAGCCAAAAGTTGGCAGAGCAATCCTCCAGGTTATACTGATGGACAATGACATCTCTAGGTAGATACACTCTGTAGACACTATGTGTGGTGTTGTGCCAGTACATCGACATGTACAGCCAAAAGTTGGCAGAGCTATCCTCCAGGTTACACTGATGGACAATGACATCTCTAGGTAGATACACTCTGTAGACGCTATGTGTGATGTTGTGCCAGTACATCGACATGTACAGCCAAAAGTTGGCAGAGCTATCCTCCAGGTTATACTGATGGACAATGACATCTCTAGGTAGATACACTCTGTAGACACTATGTGTGGTGTTGTGCCAGTACATCGACATGTACAGCCAAAAGTTGGCAGAGCTATCCTCCAGGTTATACTGATGGACAATGACATCTCTAGGTAGATACACTCTGTAGACGCTATGTGTGGTGTTGTGCCAGTACATCGACATGTACAGCCAAAAGTTGGCAGAGCTATCCTCCAGGTTATACTGATGGACAATGACATCTCTAGGTAGATACACTCTGTAGACACTATGTGTGGTGTTGTGCCAGTACATCGACATGTACAGCCAAAAGTTGGCAGAGATATCCTCCAGGTTATACTGATGGACAATGACATCTCTAGGTAGATACACTCTGTAGACGCTATGTGTGGTGTTGTGCCAGTACATTGACATGTACAGCCAAAAGTTGGCAGAGCAATCCTCCAGGTTACACTGATGGACAATGACATCTCTAGGTAGATACACTCTGTAGACGCTATGTGTGGAGTTGTGCCAGTACATCGACATGTACAGCCATAAGTTGGCAGAGCTATCCTCCAGGTTATACTGATGGACAATGACATCTCTAGGTAGATACACTCTGTAGACGCTATGTGTGGTGTTGTGCCAGTACATCGACATGTACAGCCAAAAGTTGGCAGAGCTATCCTCCAGGTTACACTGATGGACAATGACATCTCTAGGTAGATACACTCTGTAGACGCTATGTGTGGAGTTGTGCCAGTACATCGACATGTACAGCCAAAAGTTGGCAGAGCTATCCTCCAGGTTACACTGATGGACAATGACATCTCTAGGTAGATACACTCTGTAGACGCTATGTGTGGTGTTGTGCCAGTACATCGACATGTACAGCCAAAAGTTGGCAGAGCTATCCTCCAGGTTACACTGATGGACAATGACATCTCTAGGTAGATACACTCTGTAGACGCTATGTGTGGTGTTGTGCCAGTACATCGACATGTACAGCCATAAGTTGGCAGAGCAATCCTCCAGGTTATACTGATGGACAATGACATCTCTAGGTAGATACACTCTGTAGACGCTATGTGTGATGTTGTGCCAGTACATCGACATGTACAGCCAAAAGTTGGCAGAGCAATCCTCCAGGTTATACTGATGGACAATGACATCTCTAGGTAGATACACTCTCTAGACGCTATGTGTGGTGTTGTGCCAGTACATCGACATGTACAGCCAAAAGTTGGCAGAGCTATCCTCCAGGTTACACTGATGGACAATGACATCTCTAGGTAGATACACTCTGTAGACGCTATGTGTGGTGTTGTGCCAGTACATCGACATGTACAGCCAAAAGTTGGCAGAGCTATCCTCCAGGTTACACTGATGGACAATGACATCTCTAGGTAGATACACGCTGTAGACGCTATGTGTGATGTTGTGCCAGTACATCGACATGTACAGCCAAAAGTTGGCAGAGCAATCCTCCAGGTTACACTGATGGACAATGACATCTCTAGGTAGATACACTCTGTAGACACTATGTGTGGTGTTGTGCCAGTACATCGACATGTACAGCCAAAAGTTGGCAGAGCAATCCTCCAGGTTATACTGATGGACAAAGACATCTCTAGGTAGATACACTCTGTAGACGCTATGTGTGGTGTTGTGCCAGTACATCGACATGTACAGCCAAAAGTTGGCAGAGCTATCCTCCAGGTTATACTGATGGACAATGACATCTCTAGGTAGATACACTCTGTAGACGCTATGTGTGGTGTTGTGCCAGTACATCGACATGTACAGCCAAAAGTTGGCAGAGCTATCCTCCAGGTTATACTGATGGACAATGACATCTCTAGGTAGATACACTCTGTAGACGCTATGTGTGGTGTTGTGCCAGTACATCGACATGTACAGCCAAAAGTTGGCAGAGCAATCCTCCAGGTTATACTGATGGACAATGACATCTCTAGGTAGATACACTCTGTAGACGCTATGTGTGGTGTTGTGCCAATACATCGACATGTACAGCCAAAAGTTGGCAGAGCTATCCTCCAGGTTATACTGATGGACAATGACATCTCTAGGTAGATACACTCTGTAGACGCTATGTGTGGTGTTGTGCCAGTACATCGACATGTACAGCCAAAAGTTGGCAGAGCTATCCTCCAGGTTACACTGATGGACAATGACATCTCTAGGTAGATACACTCTGTAGACACTAGGTGTGGTGTTGTGCCAGTACATCGACATGTACAGCCAAAAGTTGGCAGAGCAATCCTCCAGGTTATACTGATGGACAATGACATCTCTAGGTAGATACACTCTGTAGACGCTATGTGTGGTGTTGTGCCAGTACATCGACATGTACAGCCAAAAGTTGGCAGAGCAATCCTCCAGGTTATACTGATGGACAATGACATCTCTAGGTAGATACACTCTGTAGACGCTATGTGTGGTGTTGTGACAGTACATCGACATGTACAGCCAAAAGTTGGCAGAGCTATCCTCCAGGTTACACTGATGGACAATGACATCTCTAGGTAGATACACTCTGTAGACGCTATGTGTGGTGTTGTACCAGTACATCGACATGTACAGCCAAAAGTTGGCAGAGCTATCCTCCAGGTTACACTGATGGACAATGACATCTCTAGGTAGATACACGCTGTAGACGCTATGTGTGATGTTGTGCCAGTACATCGACATGTACAGCCAAAAGTTGGCAGAGCTATCCTCCAGGTTACACTGATGGACAATGACATCTCTAGGTAGATACACTCTGTAGACGCTATGTGTGGTGTTGTGCCAGTACATCGACATGTACAGCCAAAAGTTGGCAGAGCTATCCTCCAGGTTACACTGATGGACAATGACATCTCTAGGTAGATACACTCTGTAGACACTATGTGTGGTGTTGTGCCAGTACATCGACATGTACAGCCAAAAGTTGGCAGAGCAATCCTCCAGGTTATACTGATGGACAATGACATCTCTAGGTAGATACACTCTGTAGACACTATGTGTGGTGTTGTGCCAGTACATCGACATGTACAGCCAAAAGTTGGCAGAGCAATCCTCCAGGTTATACTGATCGACAATGACATCTCTAGGTAGATACACTCTGTAGACCTTATGTGTGGTGTTGTGCCAGTACATCGACATGTACAGCCATAAGTTGGCAGAGCTATCCTCCAGGTTATACTGATGGACAATGACATCTCTAGGTAGATACACTCTGTAGACACTATGTGTGGTGTTGTGCCAGTACATCGACATGTACAGCCAAAAGTTGGCAGAGCAATCCTCCAGGTTATACTGATGGACAATGACATCTCTAGGTAGATACACTCTGTAGACGCTATGTGTGGTGTTGTGCCAGTACATCGATATGTACAGCCATAAGTTGGCAGAGCAATCCTCCAGGTTATACTGATGGACAATGACATCTCTAGGTAGATACACTCTGTAGACGCTATGTGTGGAGTTGTGCCAGTACATCGACATGTACAGCCAAAAGTTGGCAGAGCAATCCTCCAGGTTACACTGATGGACAATGACATCTCTAGGTAGATACACTCTGTAGACACTATGTGTGATGTTGTGCCAGTACATCGACATGTACAGCCAAAAGTTGGCAGAGCAATCCTCCAGGTTATACTGATGGACAATGACATCTCTAGGTAGATACACTCTGTAGACACTATGTGTGGTGTTGTGCCAGTACATTGACATGTACAGCCAAAAGTTGGCAGAGCTATCCTCCAGGTTACACTGATGGACAATGACATCTCTAGGTAGATACACTCTGTTGACGCTATGTGTGATGTTGTGCCAGTACATCGACATGTACAGCCAAAAGTTGGCAGAGCTATCCTCCAGGTTACACTGATGGACAATGACATCTCTAGGTAGATACACTCTGTAGACGCTATGTGTGGAGTTGTGCCAGTACATCGACATGTACAGCCAAAAGTTGGCAGAGCTATCCTCCAGGTTATACTGATGGACAATGACATCTCTAGGTAGATACACTCTGTAGACGCTATGTGTGGAGTTGTGCCAGTACATCGACATGTACAGCCAAAAGTTGGCAGAGATATCCTCCAGGTTACACTGATGGACAATGACATCTCTAGGTAGATACACTCTGTAGACACTATGTGTGATGTTGTGCCAGTACATCGACATGTACAGCCATAAGTTGGCAGAGATATCCTCCAGGTTACACTGATGGACAATGACATCTCTAGGTAGATACACTCTGTAGACGCTATGTGTGGTGTTGTGCCAGTACATCGACATGTACAGCCAAAAGTTGGCAGAGCAATCCTCCAGGTTACACTGATGGACAATGACATCTCTAGGTAGATACACTCTGTAGACGCTATGTGTGGAGTTGTGCCAGTACATCGACATGTACAGCCAAAAGTTGGCAGAGCAATCCTCCAGGTTATACTGATGGACAATGACATCTCTAGGTAGATACACTCTGTAGACGCTATGTGTGATGTTGTGCCAGTACATCGACATGTACAGCCAAAAGTTGGCAGAGCAATCCTCCAGGTTATACTGATGGACAATGACATCTCTAGGTAGATACACTCTGTAGACACTATGTGTGGTGTTGTGCCAGTACATCGACATGTACAGCCAAAAGTTGGCAGAGCTATCCTCCAGGTTATACTGATGGACAATGACATCTCTAGGTAGATACACTCTGTAGACGCTATGTGTGATGTTGTGCCAGTACATCGACATGTACAGCCAAAAGTTGGCAGAGCTATCCTCCAGGTTATACTGATGGACAATGACATCTCTAGGTAGATACACTCTGTAGACACTATGTGTGATGTTGTGCCAGTACATCGACATGTACAGCCAAAAGTTGGCAGAGCTATCCTCCAGGTTATACTGATGGACAATGACATCTCTAGGTAGATACACTCTGTAGACGCTATGTGTGGTGTTGTGCCAGTACATCGACATGTACAGCCAAAAGTTGGCAGAGCTATCCTCCAGGTTATACTGATGGACAATGACATCTCTAGGTAGATACACTCTGTAGACACTATGTGTGGTGTTGTGCCAGTACATCGACATGTACAGCCAAAAGTTGGCAGAGATATCCTCCAGGTTATACTGATGGACAATGACATCTCTAGGTAGATACACTCTGTAGACGCTATGTGTGGTGTTGTGCCAGTACATTGACATGTACAGCCAAAAGTTGGCAGAGCAATCCTCCAGGTTACACTGATGGACAATGACATCTCTAGGTAGATACACTCTGTAGACGCTATGTGTGGAGTTGTGCCAGTACATCGACATGTACAGCCATAAGTTGGCAGAGCTATCCTCCAGGTTATACTGATGGACAATGACATCTCTAGGTAGATACACTCTGTAGACGCTATGTGTGGTGTTGTGCCAGTACATCGACATGTACAGCCATAAGTTGGCAGAGCTATCCTCCAGGTTACACTGATGGACAATGACATCTCTAGGTAGATACACTCTGTAGACGCTATGTGTGGTGTTGTGCCAGTACATCGACATGTACAGCCAAAAGTTGGCAGAGCTATCCTCCAGGTTACACTGATGGACAATGACATCTCTAGGTAGATACACTCTGTAGACGCTATGTGTGGTGTTGTGCCAGTACATCGACATGTACAGCCAAAAGTTGGCAGAGCAATCCTCCAGGTTATACTGATGGACAATGACATCTCTAGGTAGATACACTCTGTAGACACTATGTATGATGTTGTGCCAGTACATCGACATGTACAGCCATAAGTTGGCAGAGCTATCCTCCAGGTTACACTGATGGACAATGACATCTCTAGGTAGATACACTCTGTAGACGCTATGTGTGGTGTTGTGCCAGTACATCGACATGTACAGCCAAAAGTTGGCAGAGCTATCCTCCAGGTTATACTGATGGACAATGACATCTCTAGGTAGATACACTCTGTAGACGCTATGTGTGGTGTTGTGCCAGTACATCGACATGTACAGCCAAAGGTTGGCAGAGCTATCCTCCAGGTTATACTGATGGACAATGACATCTCTAGGTAGATACACTCTGTAGACGCTATGTGTGGTGTTGTGCCAGTACATCGACATGTACAGCCAAAAGTTGGCAGAGCTATCCTCCAGGTTATACTGATGGACAATGACATCTCTAGGTAGATACACTCTGTAGACGCTATGTGTGGTGTTGTGCCAGTACATCGACATGTACAGCCAAAAGTTGGCAGAGATATCCTCCAGGTTATACTGATGGACAATGACATCTCTAGGTAGATACACTCTGTAGACGCTATGTGTGGAGTTGTGCCAGTACATCGACATGTACAGCCAAAAGTTGGCAGAGCAATCCTCCAGGTTACACTGATGGACAATGACATCTCTAGGTAGATACACTCTGTAGACGCTATGTGTGGTGTTGTGCCAGTACATCGACATGTACAGCCATAAGTTGGCAGAGCTATCCTCCAGGTTATCTTCTTCTTCTTTCTTATCTCCACCCAATCACACTAAGGTATCAAGCCTGTAAAGCTTGAGATTTTTGATGGTGTCTGCCGGGGAAGAGTAGAGCTCATCAATGGATGAGTCAATACAGTCAATAATATGTCTTGGGGTTGCAGGCTGAGAATTGCACTTGGTACATAGTGGGAAAACCTTGCAACCATTCTGGAAAGTCATTGTCCGTAGATGACCAGACTTAAGTCTGGAAATCAAAGACTGTTGTTCTCTTGGGAGGACAGAACCGGTGCTTGTCCCTCCTGCTCTGTACCAGTCATGTGCAGCATCAGATTTCCATTCCTGCAGGCATTGGGTTTTGATGGTACGGAGGAGGTCTCTTTCGTCTAGTTGGGTGGTGGATTCTCTTGCTTCAGGTAGGCCAAGAGCACCAGCCTTTGCCAGAGAGTCTGCCAGCTCATTACCAGGAATTCCAACGTGAGCTGGAAGCCATTGCACTGTGACTGAGCTGTTGGCTGGGAGTCGGTTTACAGACTTAGCAATGCTCTTGAGGAGGGGTTCTTGACTGGAGAAGCAGCTTTGAAGGGTATAAATGGCTGCTCTTGAGTCGGAGTAGATTATTATTTTGCTTGGCGAGTTGATGTTGATGTCTTTTAGAGCCGTATCTATAGCAGAGAGTTCTGATTTATAAACTGAAAGATGTCTAGGGTGGGAGAGGGAAATTTTTTCCAGGATCTTATCTTTGTAGATAGCAATTCCACTGCCAGACAGTCCAGTTTCAAGTTGGCTACCGTCAGTGTAAATTGTGATGTCGAAGAGGGAGCTGTTTTCCTCAATGATTTGGAGGCCAAGAGCTTTAAGTAATTCTGGCTGAGTTTCATGTTTGTGGGGATTGTCTGGTAGATGAGGGAAACAGATGAGTTTGTTGCGAGTTTTGTGTGGGGGATAGGAAGTTCTGTGTTTGGGATTAATTGGGATGTCTAAAAGATTAGAGTTGTGAGCCATGTTGAGAGGAGTGGGGCGTTTTAATCTTTGGTTTGGGACCCAATTTCTTATAAATTTTCCTGTAAGATGTTCTTTTGGAGAGTTGATCTTTTTTGTTATAAATTTTGAAAAGCAGATTTTTCTCCTTAGGTGCAGGGGAAGAAGGTTGGATTCGAGTTCAGCAATGCGATTTGGGCAGGATCCTCGAAGTCCGCTGATGATTTTAGCTGCGCTTGCTTGGATTCTGTCTATTTTGGATAGGTTAGTTTTACTTGCATTGATCCAGGCTGGTGTAGCATATTCCAAAATAGGTCTTACGAGTGCAAGGTACGTTGTGCGTAAGATATTGGCATTTGCACCCCAGTTTAAGCCTGATATTTTTTTCAGGATTTTGAGCCTATTTTTGGCTTTGCTTATCATGGTGTCAATATGTTTTTTAAAAGTGAGCGCAGGGTCGAGTGTGACACCAAGATATCTTGGGGAATCTGAATATTGAAGTTTTGAATTATTTAAGAAAATATTTGGGGTCCAGTGGCGAAGGTGGTTGTTGATGGTGAAGAGGCCGATTTCAGATTTGCTGATGTTGATGGATAATTTTAGTTTCTGAATTACCTTTTGTAGATTTTTCATGGCTTTATTCAGAGATTGTTCTGCATCGGAGAGGTTGTTTTTGGAGACCCAGATGATTATGTCATCTGCGTAAAGGGCAATTTTGGCTGGCGGTTTGATAGAAGTGTGTACATCATTTAGGTAAATATTGAAGAGAATAGGGCTTAGGATTGATCCTTGGGGTAGACCTTGGTAAATACGAGTGGTTTTTGATTTGATGTTGTTGAAGTTAACCTGTATGGTACGTTTGGATAGAAAATTGCTGATCCAACTCAGCATACTTCCCTCTATTCCAAGTTCGTCGAGTTTGAGAATTAGCTTTTCCTTCCAGACTCTGTCGAAGGCTTGGGAAAGATCGATGAAGGCTGCTATAGTGGATTCTGTAGGTTTATGATGGAAGCTGTCCTGGGTTTGTTGAACGAAGTAAAAGATTGAATCTTCTGTGCTTTGATATTTTTTAAAAGCTCTTTGATGAGGGTCTAGTAGGTTGTTGAGGTTAAGATAAAAAGTTAACCTATTGAGAATCATGTGTTCCATGATTTTGCAGGGAATAGAGGTCAGAGAGATAGGTCTGTAGTTGGTTGGGTGGTTCTCAAGCTTGCCTGGTTTGTGGATGGGGATAATTGTGGCATGTTTCCACTCTTTAGGGAGGGTAGACGAGCTCCAACTGTAATTGAAAATGCTTAAGAGTTCTAGTTTGGCATGGGAACTGAGGTTTTTCAACATGGGTCCAGTGATGTTGTCTGGACCAGGAGCTTTTGTAGGGTCAAGATGACTTAAAGCTTCGTCCAGTTCATGCTCTTGAAAAGGTTTACTGAAAATGTTGTGGCTGGGTTTGGATTTTGCAAGGTTTCTGGTGAGCCTAGATTTTCTACCTATTATTTTATCCTGTAAATTAAAATTAAGTTTTGCGGTGGAGCTGTAATGGTGGGCAAAATGATTTGCTATGCTGTATTTGTCTGTGAGGGGATTTCCAGAATTATCCTTGAAGGTATTTGAGCTGCTGTGAGATGGAGTGTCCTGATTGAGGGCATGTAGTAGTCTCCATAGTTTCGTGTCGCTGGTTTTTGGGTCAATTGAAGTGCAGATTTCAATCCACTTATTCTGTTTGATTTGGTCCGCCTTAAGCTTAATTTTTGCAGCAAGGTGATTGTAATCTCTGATGAGGAGGGTGTTGTTGTTCTCAATGAGGTCTTGGTAAACTTGGTTCCTATCTTCTATTTCATCTTTCAAAAGATCTAGTACCTCTCTATATCCAGGAATGTAGAATTTTCTGTTCCCTCTGGGGATATTTTGTTTGGCAGAAATTAGGACTGCAGACTTCCAGTTCTTCCACCTGTCTTCTAAAGAGGAATTTGGTGGGATTTTGCTGAGAAGACTATCTAACAATGTTTTAAACGAATTCCAGGAGGCTTTCTTATAGTTCCAGAAAAGTCTTTGTGAAGATTTTGGGAGGGAAGTGGAGGTGGAGATTTCTGTTAGCAGAGGAAGATGGTCGCTTCCGATGCTTTTCAGGGTGCTGCTTTTTGTGAACTGTTGCATAGATGGGGAGGTGATGGTGAGATCTAGTGTTTGCGGAGTTCCATAGGAGTGAGAGATGTAGGTAGGACCATGGGACACAATTGTGAGGTTGTTGTCATCAATGAAGGTGCTGAGGATAGAGCCCTCAGTGTTGTTGAGGGAACAGCCCCAAGATTGATGCTTGCTGTTGAAGTCTCCAAGGATGAGTATATTGGGGTTAAGTAGGTGTGCAACTAAGTCTAGTTCTGGGCCTGGTTTTTGGGGTGGGTGATAAGTATTCACAATTGTTAGGGGTCTCTGATTGGGTAGGTGTATTTTGAAGGCCTGTAGTTCAGTATGGGTTGTTGAAGGAGTGTCAATTTCTTCAAAGGAAAGGTCTTTGATGAGGGTCAGGAGCCCTCCTCCTCCATCTGCTGAAGGCCTGTCTTTTCTCAGTATTTTGAAGCCCTTTACCTTAAAAAGGTGGTTGGGCTTAAGCTTGGTTTCTTGCAGACAAATGATATTAGCGCCTTTGGAATCCGCCAGTGATAATATCTCATCCAGTTTAACCTTGCTCTTACTAGTAGATATGCCATTGATGTTGCATTGAAGAACATTCAATTTGGCATTGGGAGACTGTAGGGAATTTTTCGAATGAAGCCCTCTGCCTAAACTCCAGACGCGGCCCTGATTATTCTGCGCGACGGCCGATGCAGCATAGTGGGGAGATTTGACAACCATCATGATTGGGTAAAGTAAAATGCGTCTGCCTTTGTCATTAAGACTGGGAGCACTACTCAGTGGCAGGCCGACTTAGCTCCAAAAGAAATGGCCGCCTCTGACATGAGGAACAGACGCCATGTACAGCCGCTCCTAACATGGAGTACAAACGCTGCTCATCCTGTATCCCTGGATCAGGAGCCCTTACAGGGTACTATCAGCCGGGCCAGCTGAGCCCAGGTTTTTTAGCGAGCTTGTTACTGCTCCCCCTCCTCCTTTTTCATCCGGGCTCCAGGTTATACTGATGGACAATGACATCTCTAGGTAGATACACTCTGTAGACGCTATGTGTGGAGTTGTGCCAGTACATCGACATGTACAGCCAAAAGTTGGCAGAGCTATCCTCCAGGTTACACTGATGGACAATGACATCTCTAGGTAGATACACTCTGTAGACGCTATGTGTGGAGTTGTGCCAGTACATCGACATGTACAGCCAAAAGTTGGCAGAGCTATCCTCCAGGTTACACTGATGGACAATGACATCTCTAGGTAGATACACTCTGTAGACGCTATGTGTGGTGTTGTGCCAGTACATCGACATGTACAGCCAAAAGTTGGCAGAGCTATCCTCCAGGTTACACTGATGGACAATGACATCTCTAGGTAGATGCACTCTGTAGACGCTATGTGTGGTGTTGTGCCAGTACATTGACATGTACAGCCAAAAGTTGGCAGAGCTATCCTCCAGGTTACACTGATGGACAATGACATCTCTAGGTAGATACACTCTGTAGACGCTATGTGTGGTGTTGTGCCAGTACATTGACATGTACAGCCAAAAGTTGGCAGAGCTATCCTCCAGGTTACACTGATGGACAATGACATCTCTAGGTAGATACACTCTGTAGACGCTATGTGTGGTGTTGTGCCAGTACATTGACATGTACAGCCAAAAGTTGGCAGAGCTATCCTCCAGGTTACACTGATGGACAATGACATCCCTAGGTAGATACACTCTGTAGACGCTATGTGTGGTGTTGTGCCAGTACATTGACATGTACAGCCAAAAGTTGGCAGAGCTATCCTCCAGGTTACACTGATGGACAATGACATCTCTAGGTAGATACACTCTGTAGACGCTATGTGTGGTGTTGTGCCAGTACATTGACATGTACAGCCAAAAGTTGGCAGAGCTATCCTCCAGGTTACACTGATGGACAATGACATCTCTAGGTAGATACACTCTGTAGACGCTATGTGTGGTGTTGTGCCAGTACATTGACATGTACAGCCAAAAGTTGGCAGAGCTATCCTCCAGGTTACACTGATGGACAATGACATCTCTAGGTAGATACACTCTGTAGACGCTATGTGTGGTGTTGTGCCAGTACATTGACATGTACAGCCAAAAGTTGGCAGAGCTATCCTCCAGGTTACACTGATGGACAATGACATCTCTAGGTAGATACACTCTGTAGACGCTATGTGTGGTGTTGTGCCAGTACATTGACATGTACAGCCAAAAGTTGGCAGAGCAATCCTCCAGGTTACACTGATGGACAATGACATCTCTAGGTAGATACACTCTGTAGACGCTATGTGTGGAGTTGTGCCAGTACATCGACATGTACAGCCAAAAGTTGGCAGAGATATCCTCCAGGTTACACTGATGGACAATGACATCTCTAGGCAGATACACTCTGTAGACACTATGTGTGGTGTTGTGCCAGTACATCGACATGTACAGCCAAAAGTTGGCAGAGCAATCCTCCAGGTTACACTGATGGACAATGACATCTCTAGGTAGATACACTCTGTAGACGCTATGTGTGGTGTTGTGCCAGTACATCGACATGTACAGCCAAAAGTTGGCAGAGCAATCCTCCAGGTTACACTGATGGACAATGACATCTCTAGGTAGATACACTCTGTAGACGCTATGTGTGGTGTTGTGCCAGTACATCGACATGTACAGCCAAAAGTTGGCAGAGCAATCCTCCAGGTTACACTGATGGACAATGACATCTCTAGGTAGATACACTCTGTAGACGCTATGTGTGGTGTTGTGCCAGTACATCGACATGTACAGCCAAAAGTTGGCAGAGCAATCCTCCAGGTTACACTGATGGACAATGACATCTCTAGGTAGATACACTCTGTAGACGCTATGTGTGGAGTTGTGCCAGTACATCGACATGTACAGCCATAAGTTGGCAGAGCTATCCTCCAGGTTATACTGATGGACAATGACATCTCTAGGTAGATACACTCTGTAGACACTATGTGTGATGTTGTGCCAGTACATCGACATGTACAGCCAAAAGTTGGCAGAGATATCCTCCAGGTTACACTGATGGACAATGACATCTCTAGGTAGATACACTCTGTAGACACTATGTGTGATGTTGTGCCAGTACATCGACATGTACAGCCAAAAGTTGGCAGAGCAATCCTCCAGGTTACACTGATGGACAATGACATCTCTAGGTAGATACACTCTGTAGACGCTATGTGTGGTGTTGTGCCAGTACATCGACATGTACAGCCAAAAGTTGGCAGAGCTATCCTCCAGGTTATACTGATGGACAATGACATCTCTAGGTAGATACACTCTGTAGACGCTATGTGTGGTGTTGTGCCAGTACATCGACATGTACAGCCAAAAGTTGGCAGAGCAATCCTCCAGGTTACACTGATGGACAATGACATCTCTAGGTAGATACACTCTGTAGACGCTATGTGTGGTGTTGTGCCAGTACATCGACATGTACAGCCAAAAGTTGGCAGAGCAATCCTCCAGGTTACACTGATGGACAATGACATCTCTAGGTAGATACACTCTGTAGACGCTATGTGTGGTGTTGTGCCAGTACATCGACATGTACAGCCAAAAGTTGGCAGAGCAATCCTCCAGGTTACACTGATGGACAATGACATCTCTAGGTAGATACACTCTGTAGACGCTATGTGTGGAGTTGTGCCAGTACATCGACATGTACAGCCATAAGTTGGCAGAGCTATCCTCCAGGTTATACTGATGGACAATGACATCTCTAGGTAGATACACTCTGTAGACACTATGTGTGATGTTGTGCCAGTACATCGACATGTACAGCCAAAAGTTGGCAGAGATATCCTCCAGGTTACACTGATGGACAATGACATCTCTAGGTAGATACACTCTGTAGACACTATGTGTGATGTTGTGCCAGTACATCGACATGTACAGCCAAAAGTTGGCAGAGCAATCCTCCAGGTTACACTGATGGACAATGACATCTCTAGGTAGATACACTCTGTAGACGCTATGTGTGGTGTTGTGCCAGTACATCGACATGTACAGCCAAAAGTTGGCAGAGCTATCCTCCAGGTTATACTGATGGACAATGACATCTCTAGGTAGATACACTCTGTAGACGCTATGTGTGGTGTTGTGCCAGTACATCGACATGTACAGCCAAAAGTTGACAGAGCTATCCTCCAGGTTACACTGATGGACAATGACATCTCTAGGTAGATACACTCTGTAGACGCTATGTGTGGTGTTGTGCCAGTACATCGACATGTACAGCCAAAAGTTGACAGAGCTATCCTCCAGGTTACACTGATGGACAATGACATCTCTAGGTAGATACACTCTGTAGACGCTATGTGTGGTGTTGTGCCAGTACATCGACATGTACAGCCAAAAGTTGGCAGAGCTATCCTCCAGGTTATACTGATGGACAATGACATCTCTAGGTAGATACACTCTGTAGACGCTATGTGTGGTGTTGTGCCAGTACATCGACATGTACAGCCAAAAGTTGACAGAGCTATCCTCCAGGTTACACTGATGGACAATGACATCTCTAGGTAGATACACTCTGTAGACGCTATGTGTGGTGTTGTGCCAGTACATCGACATGTACAGCCAAAAGTTGGCAGAGCTATCCTCCAGGTTATACTGATGGACAATGACATCTCTAGGTAGATACACTCTGTAGACGCTATGTGTGGTGTTGTGCCAGTACATCGACATGTACAGCCAAAAGTTGGCAGAGCAATCCTCCAGGTTATACTGATGGACAATGACATCTCTAGGTAGATACACTCTGTAGACACTATGTGTGATGTTGTGCCAGTACATCCACATGTACAGCCATAAGTTGGCAGAGCTATCCTCCTGGTTACACTGATGGACAATGACATCTCTAGGTAGATACACTCTGTAGACGCTATGTGTGGTGTTGTGCCAGTACATCGACATGTACAGCCAAAAGTTGGCAGAGCAATCCTCCAGGTTACACTGATGGACAATGACATCTCTAGGTAGATACACTCTGTAGACGCTATGTGTGGTGTTGTGCCAGTACATCGACATGTACAGCCAAAAGTTGGCAGAGATATCCTCCAGGTTATACTGATGGACAATGACATCTCTAGGTAGATACACTCTGTAGACGCTATGTGTGGTGTTGTGCCAGTACATCGACATGTACAGCCAAAAGTTGGCAGAGCTATCCTCCAGGTTACACTGATGGACAATGACATCTCTAGGTAGATACACTCTGTAGACGCTATGTGTGGTGTTGTGCCAGTACATCGACATGTACAGCCAAAAGTTGGCAGAGCAATCCTCCAGGTTATACTGATGGACAATGACATCTCTAGGTAGATACACTCTGTAGACGCTATGTGTGGTGTTGTGCCAGTACATCGACATGTACAGCCAAAAGTTGGCAGAGCTATCCTCCAGGTTACACTGATGGACAATGACATCTCTAGGTAGATACACTCTGTAGACACTATGTGTGATGTTGTGCCAGTACATCGACATGTACAGCCAAAAGTTGGCAGAGCTATCCTCCAGGTTACACTGATGGACAATGACATCTCTAGGTAGATACACTCTGTAGACGCTATGTGTGGTGTTGTGCCAGTACATCGACATGTACAGCCAAAAGTTGGCAGAGCTATCCTCCAGGTTACACTGATGGACAATGACATCTCTAGGTAGATACACTCTGTAGACGCTATGTGTGATGTTGTGCCAGTACATCGACATGTACAGCCAAAAGTTGGCAGAGCTATCCTCCAGGTTATACTGATGGACAATGACATCTCTAGGTAGATACACTCTGTAGACGCTATGTGTGGTGTTGTGCCAGTACATCGACATGTACAGCCAAAAGTTGGCAGAGATATCCTCCAGGTTACACTGATGGACAATGACATCTCTAGGTAGATACACTCTGTAGATGCTATGTGTGGTGTTGTGCCAGTACATCGACATGTACACCCAAAAGTTGGCAGAGATATCCTCCAGGTTATACTGATGGACAATGACATCTCTAGGTAGATACACTCTGTAGACGCTATGTGTGGAGTTGTGCCAGTACATCGACATGTACAGCCATAAGTTGGCAGAGCAATCCTCCAGGTTACACTGATGGACAATGACATCTCTAGGTAGATACACTCTGTAGATGCTATGTGTGGTGTTGTGCCAGTACATCGACATGTACACCCAAAAGTTGGCAGAGATATCCTCCAGGTTATACTGATGGACAATGACATCTCTAGGTAGATACACTCTGTAGACGCTATGTGTGGAGTTGTGCCAGTACATCGACATGTACAGCCATAAGTTGGCAGAGCAATCCTCCAGGTTACACTGATGGACAATGACATCTCTAGGTAGATACACTCTGTAGATGCTATGTGTGGTGTTGTGCCAGTACATCGACATGTACAGCCAAAAGTTGGCAGAGATATCCTCCAGGTTACACTGATGGACAATGACATCTCTAGGTAGATACACTCTGTAGATGCTATGTGTGGTGTTGTGCCAGTACATCGACATGTACACCCAAAAGTTGGCAGAGATATCCTCCAGGTATGAGAACCTGGTAAAGGCTACGGGGACCCACTTCACCCCCAAAGTCTACAATCTCATCACCTATCTCCAGGTTAGTATATTTCCTCCACTGTGGAATTGGGAAACATTCTGTAAGACACACGCTTCCACATGTTTGTTGTCAGGTGCCTTTGATGCTCCAGTAGAGCCTTCCATGAGGTGATCTCTTATCAGAGACTGTCAGGTCAGGCCAAGTCATGAGAAGTCTTTCAACCAAAATGGATTCTCTGATGAGAGAACACCATCAGTAGAGACATGTGTTTAGCCATGTTTTCAAGCAGCTTCTCATGAGAGACTCTACTGTACTGTTTGAATATCAAGTAAATAGTGGTTTATTTAACTTACCAAACAATTAGCCTGTCTCACATAAAGAATAAATTAAAGTATATCAATTAAGAAAGGTTCAGAAGAAACTCATCTTCTGAACCTTTCTTAATTGATATACCTTACTAGAAGAGTCTTTCCCTTTAAATTAAAGTATATTTAAACTAAAATTATATATAGTGTATATACAGTACAACCTCCCTGTAAAGGATACCTAATTGCAGAGCCAAAGTGTCCTGAAGAGAGAGGTGTCCTCTTCCTGGAGAGTTACTAAATTGTAAAAAATGGTAATTTTACAAATGAAAACTGTCCTTTGTGGAAAAGTGCCCACTAGTAGGGTGTCCACTAAGGGGAGGTTCTACTGTATATGTGAAAAAAGTAAGAAAAAATAAAAAAAGATAAGGTAAGATAAAAAATAGACATCTTTTCCGCTAAATGAGCATTTTAGATGGCAGAGCATCATCTAGTTGTTGAATTTTCTTGATTTACCAAGAAAATGGGTTGCCCAAATATTGTGGGACAAACCTAAATCAATGTTTAGTTGATTTTTGTTTCACTAGATGGCACTCTACCATCTAAAATGCTCATGTGAGCAATCAGGATATTCTTTTTATTTTTAACATATATATATATATGTTATATTAAAATATTATTTTATTTATATTTATATTTCATAGATTCAAATACTCTGTTAAATCGACCGCCAGATGTCACGTTTCCCCTATAAAAACCCATTGTTGTTGTTTCCCGATGGCCGGCTCAAATCTTTTGTACATTATGTAAATAAGTTTTTCATTTTTTAGATTCTTACGCCTTAACCCAGGCAGTACTTTTATCAAATTATGTTTTTATATATTCCTTTAGCTCAATTAAAGCTATTTTTGATAACTAATTTTATTTAATTATTGTACGACTGCAGAACAATATCACATGCTCATGAATCCCGGGATCAAGCAAATGATCATTAAATCTATATAAAATCCTCAAAATCACAAAAATACTTTTTACAACATATATATATAAATATATAACACAAGCTGTCATAATCCACCAATAAGAGACAAATATATCCCACCCAACTAGACAGTCAATTGGGACCTACCACTCTGTTTTTGTAGTCGATGGCCAAGCAGCTTCTTTGTTAAAGAAGACAAGACACAGGATGGATTTTGGAAACAAGAAGCTCTTAAACAAAAACGATGGAAATAAGTTGGTTCTTAAACCATGGGTGATATGAGGTGTGCACAAGGTTTGACGGGAAGTTGGTGACAAAGTCTTAAAGATGATGGGAAATTCACTAGCGTGAAGTCAGGACTGGACTGTGAGTCCTGCTCATCTTCTGCTGATCTGTCAACTCTCTGCTGACTGTGAAAACTCTGCTGTCAAACTCCGACTCTCTGCTGTCAGGGTCACCTGACTGATGACCGTGCTGCCCCTGTGACCTCTGCCTAGACCTGAAGGTCACCTGATTCGGAGAGGAGACTTCCACTAGGACATCTCTATAAACAAAGAATAATTTTTATAACTAAAATTACCATTTCAATTAATTAACTTCTTCTTCTTTCTTATCTCCACACTCGGCGAAGTAGAATGCGTCTGCCTTTGTCATCAAGACTGGGAGCACTACTCAGTGGCAGGCCGACTTAGCTCCAAAAGAAATGGCCTCCTCTGACATGAGGAACAGACACCATGTGCAGCCGCTCCTAACATGGAGTACAAACACTGTTCATCCTGTATCCCTGGATCAGGAGCCCTTACAGGGTACTATCAGCTGGGTCAGTTGAGCCCAGGTTTTTTACCGAGTTTGTTACTGCTCCCTCTCCTCCTTTTTCATCCGGGCTTGGGACCGGCAAAGACGGAGTTCAATTAATTAGATGCTCTCCAGTAATAGAACACATCTCCCTAAAGGATACAATCTACTATTGCATATTTGGACATTGTGATGGTTTCAGGTTGCAGCCCAAGAGAACCCTCAAAGACGTAAAGCCAAAGTTGACCTACAGGTTCAGAAGGTAATGTTTTTCATAGTTTTGTTTCTCTCATAATATACTTTTTTTTTGTTAAAATAAGAACATTAAGCCTCCAGGGAGAAGTTTCTTTTTAGATTCAAGGGATTATTTTATCGAATTATGAATATATTTTTGTTTAATTGCGATTTTTTTTTTTCCAATTTTCAATTCCATTTGAGGCTAGCAACTATATTTCTCTGTCTTTGATCTCTAAATGTTTTTTCCCCAAGAATTAAAGTGAGAATATATCACTTTGTATCATCCTGATTATCTAGTACCATCTTTGAGGTATCTTGTTTGAAATGACTTGATTGCTTAAATAGTTGTTATATTGATTATTAGAAATTTTGAAACTATTTTTGATATGCAAAATTCTTTTTGAAATTAAACAATTTTCTACCTTCTACTGCAATGATAAAATAATGGGAGGGCCTGGCTCATCAGTGGTGAAAACCAGACTTAAGATTACTTCCTGTATTGCTACTACACACTCTGAATTATTAGTATTATATCTTCTATGAAGAAAAAACACAAGGTAATAAGAACAAATCTAAATAAATAGTGTCCTACTGTCCTATAAGCTACTATCAGCTAGGGTACTATCAGCTGGGCCAGCTGAGCCCAGGTTTTTTAGTGAGCTTGTTACTGCTCTCCCTCCTCCTTTTTCTTCCGGGCTTGGGACCGGCAAAGGCGGAGAGAATAAAGTTGAAGATTAGGAATGTTTTGAAGTTGAATGGTCTGTTGTGATATGTAAATAACCTTTGTTAAGTGTTATAATTGTTACCTATTGTTGGCTATGCAAAATTATTCCATTTGTCAATTGTTTTAAACTTATGTAAATTATTTCCTTTTTATCTCTATCTTGTACAGGGTGATCCAAAAGTCCCGCACAACTTTAAAAATTAATAACTCCGCGAATATTTGCGCTAGAGCAATGCGGTAAACACCTTTGTGTTCAGGATGCAATGGGATTTTTTATGGCAAATAATGAAAAATTCGAAATTGATTTTAGTTACAACTTTATTCGCTAGATGGCGCCCTACCAGAATCAGCGATTCAGCGGCCAAATTGTTTGATAAATTGAAAAATAAAACTGAACGACACGTATTTTTACTTTTTGAATACCAGGAAAGAACCCTAATAATATCAAATGATAAATTAATAAAACACCATTTCGCCAAAAGTTAGAAGAAATGGTTAACGATTTTTAAATACAATCTGAGATATGTAAAATAGGTATATGCAAATTTAAACATGTAGCCAAAAAAAAAAAAGATATTTTAGATGCGGTTTGCTGGAATCCTCTCAGCTTTTTAAATTTCGAAAATAATAATTTTCTATTTTTTTTTAATTCAACTTTCTCTCAGTATTGATTATATTTATTTTAATTCACTTGAAAAATATTTATCTATCTCTGATGATTTATATTACTCTGGAATGCCGTTGTTGTATTTGTCGTGTCCAATAAAGAGCCTCAGATTCTTTTCGTTTGGCCAACAAAAAATGTCCAATTTATATACACATATATTCTTACATAATGAGACTTTAAAGAATGCAAATAATCTTCATCTATTTACATACACAACACATCTCCCCTCTTAATAATACTCCAGTCGGTCTAGGGGATTCCTGGCTCTCTGAGGTCTAGGACTGCGGATGGGCACTTGCACAGCGGCAGCCTCCGGTTTAGGAGTGCAAGAGGGCACGTGCACAGCAACAGGCCCTGGTATAGGAGTGCAAGAGGGTACGTGCACAGAAGCAGACTCCTCCTTGTTTCCTGATGTAACCTCTGGAACCTCCTCTTCACTTTATTTCTGACTTCCACCTACAGGCTTCTCTCCTGATGTTCGAGGAAGTATCAAATTTCTTGTCTCCACTTGTTTCTTTCTCACAGGTCGCAATTGATTGATATGCCTCTTATACACGACGCCCTCGCAACTTATAAGGTAGTGACGGTAGCTCAATAATTCCAAAATGGTACATTTTTACCGTTTAGGTCCAGTTGCATAGTTGCGGAAATAAACCTCGCAACCTGTAGTAAACTGCTCCTGCCTTCTTACGGCCTCATAAAATACCTCTCGCGGATTTCTCATATTGGTATTAAATTCGAGAATCTTGATCTTAAACTTCTCTACATTAGCAGTTCCGCCGGGGAATTCCTTTATTACAGTTTGGGGGAATGCTCTATGAGCAAATAGGAAACTTTGTAGATTCGTCTCTAAATCATCCTTCCCATTATTCTTTCTCAAAAGGTTTTTAAACTCTCTTACATATCTCTCAGCTAAACCATTTGTAACTAGGATTATACGGACTGGTCTTAGTGTGCCGTATACCATTCATTTTGGTAAATTGCTCGAATTCACCGGAGACAAACTGTCTTCTGTTATCTGAAACAAAATATTAGGGAATTCCAATTCTGGCGAGAATTTCTCTAAGATGACTTATAATCGTTTTTCTGGTAATATCTTTGATGATAAAAAATTCTATCCACTTTGAGTATACGTCCACGAGAACCAAAAACATTCTTCCCATGAACGAACCCGCTAGATCAAGATGAAGTCGATGCCACGGTTTTTCGGGCCAAGTCCATTCCGAGATGGTAGCCGGGGGCATGCTTGCCGATTCTTGGCATACTCTACATTCTCTAGTTAACTCCTCGATGTTACTGTCTATGCCTTGCCACCAGAAAATACCGTCTGGCAATCATCTTCATTTTAACAATCCCCATGTGTATTTCATGCAAGTATTTAAAATTAAAGATCTTAATTTTTGGGGAATTACCACTCTTTCACGCCATTGAAAACAATCAAACTCCAAACTTAATTCCTCATTGATCTTATAATAAGGAGCTAGTGGGTTTTCCCTCAGTACCCTTGTGAATTTCCACACACACAGTTGCCTTCTCTAACATTCCTTAATACTATAGACAGTATTTTATCTCGGGACGTCTCATATGCCACCTCCCTGAAAGAGAACGGTACCTCATTCAACTTCCTGAGAAGAAGTACCTGGTCTTCATCAAGAAACTCCCTGACACTCGAATCTAAAGGAAGACGTGACAATGCGTCAACATTGGAATTATCACTAGTTTTTTGGAAATTCCACAGTATAATTAAATGCAGCTAATTTCAAGGACCATCTTTTAATTCTGGATGATGCACATATGGGAATTGGTTTCTGAGGTGAAAATATATGAATTAAGGGTCGGTTGTCTGTGACCAATACAAATTTTCGTTCCAGTAAGTATTGTCTGAATTTCTCAACGCAATAAGTTATGCTCAACGCTTTCTTTTCTAGTTGAGAGAAACGTTTTTTCGCTTCAGTTAATGTTCTAGAAACAAAAGCTATAGGGCATTCTTCCTTTCTATCATTTCTATGACTCAGAATTACGCCTAGTCCATAATAGTCCATAGTCCATTAATAATGATTTACATTTTTAAAATAATATACGATATTCTTTCGTCCAATTCAATCTACAATTTTTATTCAAAAGTTGATAGAATAGCGCTAAAATTTTTGCTATATTCTTTATGAATCTATAATAATAAATTAAGAGTCCTATGAAAGATCTCAATTGCGAAACATTCTTTAGGTTCAGGCGCCTCTATCACTGCTTTAATTTTATTTTATAAGGGATGCAGTCCATATTTATCCATTTTAAACCCTAAAAATTCCACCGATTACTTTTTTAATTTACATTTATATCTGTTTAACTTTAAACTTTTTTTCTAGCAATCATCTAAACACTAGATCCAACTTTTGTTCATGATCTTCAAAATATTTTCCTGCAACCAAAATATCATCTATGTAGCAGGCCACACCTGGCAAATCAGAAAATAGGCCTTCCATAATCCTGTGAAATTTATTTGGTGCTACCGCTACGTCATATGGTAGTCTTTTATAAGAAAACAACCTCTTTTTTTTGTGTTTATATCAACAACAGCTTTGGCTTCTTCCGCTAACATTACTTGTAAGTAAGCCTGTGATAGGTATAGAGTCGAAAGTACGGTGCTTGTAGATAATTTTGAAAAGATCTCATCGATCGATGGAATGGAATACCTATCTAATTCTATTGCTTTATTAGCTGTACATCTAGAATCACCACATATCCTTACACTACCATCCTTTTTTGATGCCGGTACTATTGGAGCGGTCCAATATGCATCAACTATAGGTTATAAAATGCAAGAATTCATTAAACGATCAATTTCATTCTCTACTTTGTTTTTTAGAGAGAAAGGTACACTTCTGGCCTTACAAAACACAGGAGTCACATCCTTTTTTAAATTAAAATTTATTCCAACTTCCTTTAGACAGCCCAAATCTTTGTTAAACAAATCTGCATACCTACCATCAAATTTTTATATATTTAAATATATTTCTATTATATTCATTATTTAAAATTTTAATGCTAAACAATATAGAATAATCAAGTTTCAACTGTTTAAGCCATTCTCTTCCTAATAAAATTACCTGGATTTTTTCATTTACAACTATTAATCGTAAATATTGGTTGGCTTCTTTTACAAAAACATTTTTTGATCTATAATCTCTATTGCTTTACCACAAAAGGATTTTAATCTTATATTTGTTGGAAATAAGTTTTACCTTGCCAATAATTCTTATAAATATCTTTGGGTATTAACGTAACTGGACTTCCTGTATCTATTGTAAAGCACAAAGAATAATCATCTACTGTTAAATTTATTGTGGCATCAGTTTTGTCCTGTACAGAATATATAGAGTCCTCTTGTACAAATTTACATCCCCACATTCTTTTACTAGCTTTGCAGACCCTACTTGAATGACCCAGTTTATTACATTTTAAAACAAGTCTTTGTTCTATGAGGTAAAACAGATGCCACGTGTGAATGTCTTTCACCACATCTATAACACACTATTTTGCCTTTGCCACTTTGCCTGAAAGGCCTATACTGCGCCGTACTATTATTGTACTCGCCCTTTTTATCCTTTCAATTCACAGGGGATATCTAGGCCACTAATTTATCTTGTAATTCTCTTGTATTTATCTCCGCCAATTCGAACGAGATCGCCACTGCAAAAAACTTTAACCGGGGTGACATCGTCGTCTTCTTGTAGTAGCTTCTTTTGCAGGATTTCCGACTTGATTCCAGCCACAAAACGGTCTCGCATCATGGTTCCCAACATATCGACGAAATTACAATTTATTGCCAAATGTTTCAATTCTCTAAGATATTCCGAAATTGATTCTCCTTCCTGTTGAATTCTCTTTAAAAATCTGCATCGCTGTGGTATCACTTTCTTCTTTGGATCCAAATGCAGCTTAATTCTTTGAATGATAGTATCATAGGGTTGATCATTCATTGGACCAGGAAGAAAATGACGTTTCCCTGCTTCAAAGTTTCAGAATCTGGTAGCGAGGTAAAAATCAGCACTTTAATCTCCTCCTTCAGATGCCAAAAAGAAAGCCTCAAATTTTTGTACAAAAAGATCGAAGTGTCCTCCACTGGGCTATAGCATCTAAAAGGTATTATTAACTTTGAACTTGTCATGCTGATCTTTTCTACTCCTTTGTTTTCTTGATTCAGATAGTTAAAAAGATGTAATCTTAACCCATTTTCCTATTGTTCCTCTCCATAATCCGAGAGTCAGATTTGTTTAAAAGATGTAGCTGTTATACTTGCATAGACACCGTTTTCCTCAGCTTTTTACTGGCTCTGTAGATCGCGCATCCTCGTCGCCACTTTTGTTGTGTCGTAATTAGACATACAAGAGCTCAAACTTGACCATGGCCAACAACAAATGTCCAATTTATATACACATATATTTTTACATAATGAGGCTTTAAATAATACAAATAATATTCATCTATTTACATAAACAACAGTTAATATATAGCGAGAAGAGTAGAGGACTGAGCACAGATCCCTGAGGTACACCAGCCCATGTTCTTCGGTCCTTGGAAAATGTTCAATTGACCCGAACCTTTATCCTTCTTCCCCTTAAGAAGTCTGCAATCCAGATTAAGGTTTTTCCTCTTACTCCGATGTTGTGAAGCCTTTCAAATAATTTCTACACTCGAACAAAAGCTGAGGTCATATCCAGGAATACGGCCGTTGTCTTCTTTGGCGGTTTTTCCTAGAAATCTATTATTGATTGACAGAAGTAGAACAGTTTATCAGTTGTACAGTGTCTGGATCTTTAGGCAGTTTGGTAGACGTTTATTTTATTATTGTTAGTGAGCCAGACTATGAGCCTAGAGTGGATAATTCATTCTGTTATTTTACAAAGTATGCTGGTAAGAGCAATTGGCCGATAGTTCTTGCATTCCTTAGCATCTTTGTTTGGTTTCAGTATTGGCACTACAATTGATATCTTCCAATTCTTTGGTAGTTTACCAGTTTGCGATGAAATGTTCAGTATTCGTAGGAGTTGATTTTTAGCTTCGTCTCCAAAGTGTTTAATCATTTGACCAAAGATTAGAGCATCTCCAGGTGACATCTTGGATTTAACTTTCCTATTGATGAATTTAGCTCATTCAGTGTGAAGTCTCTCGAGTAAATATCTTGTTGATGGTAATTTCTTGCTTGTTTAATTAACTTGTTTATATTATTTTTTAGAGTCCTGTCTTCATTCGTATAGCTGAGTCTGGAAGTGCTTGAAGATATTCAGCAATTATTTCAGCCATCTGTTTGTTCGTTCTCGCTGTTCATATCGGTTAGAGTATTGAAGGATTAGTGTTGGTTTTGAGTTTAATAACACTAATTATATTCCAGTGATGGCTTTCTTTTTTTGGATCCATTTTCTTTGCAGAATTCTGCCCATTTTTCTTGTTTGAATATCCAAATTTCTTGTTCTATTTTGTGACTAATTTCAATGAGTTCCTTTATGATTTCTTCTGTTTTATTTGTTTTAAGAAGTTCATTTTTATTGTCTCTCTCTGCAATCATTGCCTCGATATTGTGGTCCTTCCAGTAAAGTATTCACAGGTCTTTACGTCTACCTCTAGGTATCGATACTTTTGCAGCTTTGGATATGTTCAAAGATAATTTTTCCAAGTTTTTGTCAATCGTTCTGTGATTTAATTCATCGTTGCACAGTTCTTCAAGCTTTTCTGTGAATTTTTTTCCAGTGTTTTTTTATTCTGTTGGAAATTCTCAATTTTGAATTTTAGGGTTGTTAAAATTGGTCTGTGGTCACTGATTGCACTTTTCAGAATTTTCCATTGTGTTGTGGGTGCGATGTTGTAATTTATCGCTGTGATGTCTATTGCGGATTCTGTGCCTGTGGACTTGAAGAGATAGGTGTTCTTTTCGTTATTTAACGGTGTAAGGTCGAGGTCGGTTAGCATGTCCTCAACCTGCTGACCTTTGTTATCCTGGACAGGTGATCCCCAAGTTGGTCTTTCGGCGTTAAAATCACCAAGTATGATTGCGATATCCGAAGACGCTTCACTTAATGTCTCTATCAGGCCTGTATTGATGCTAGTATTATCGTGGTGATAAACATTTATGATTGGAATTGTTTATCTGTAATATAGATTTCTATTGCCTGAGCTTCTGTCGTGCTTTCTCTAGGCTTACTCTGATTATAGGCGATTTCCTTAATTTCCTTATCAAAACGGCAAGTCCTCCTCCGAATTTTCCCGGTCTGTCCATTCGTAGTTTTGTATAATCTTTGATATTGAATCTCAGATTCTGATTCAATTTTGTCTCCTGAGGACAATTAATATGTACATTGTTGTCACAGAGAAGACAAGTCAGCTCTTTATTTTCCTCTGGGTACCATTTATATTGAGTTGTAGTAGATTGAAATGTGTCCTCGTAGTAGATTTCTCATCATGAGCTCGAGCTGCAGCTCCTGACGCGGCGGTTACCCCGGACGCGGTAGCATTACTGGAGATATCAGTTTTGTTCTTCATTTGAAAATGGGTGCCGTTGCAACGTTAGTCATCTTGGAAACGAACCAGAATTTGGTCAAATATTCCAAGGGTCCAGGAGGGACCGCAAGGAGGTGTGGTCGAACTTCTCCCCTTCCCCCTGGAATGCCGTCACTACAGGATAAAGCACTCTTGGTGAATTTTTTAAATTGTGATTCAGAATCTGCCACTGAAGCTTTACGAGCGTTTCGTTCCTTTAAAGATATTCGAAGTGGTAAAGGACCAATGAGTTGCTACTCTCTAAAGCGATTGATTAAAAGTTTTGAGGAAACTGGATCTCTGGAAGCAAAACCTCGGAGTGGAAGACCATCGACATGCAAGTCAGTGGCTGTTACGGTTTTGCAGAATGCTGAAGCTATTGAAACGTTATCCACGTATGGAGAAGTAAGTGCTAAACAAGTTTCTCGACAAACGGGGATTTCGTATGGAACAGTTTGGAGAGAACACACATTTAGAATTTTTCTATAAAATTCAAAGTTTTCACGAGTTGAAAGTCAGCGATTTTGAGAAGCGTCAAGAATTCGCTGCATGGGTTTTCCGGCAAATTGATATTGATGAAAACTGTCTGTCAAATGTTCTAAGAACAGATGATGCTCACTTTTATCTAAAGGAGGAATTTAACATTCAAAACTGCCTCATTTTGGTAACAGAAACCCTAGGATTTTTACAGAAATACCACTTCATCAGCACAGAGTTACAGTTTTGTGTGGGTTCACTTCTTCTTTTATTATTGGGCCATTTTTCTTTTAAAAAATCAATGGAAGAACTTTCAAAACCGTTTTTGTAACTGGTGAACGTTATGTTCAACTTTTGAGAGAAAAGGGTATTCCCATATTGCAGGACAGACAAGCACTAAGCGAAATAACATTCATGCAAGATGGAGGACCTCCTCATATCTCCCGCGGTGGGAAACAATTGCTGAAGGATACGTTCGGTGGAATTCGTTGATAAGTCGCCACTTTATATACCAGTGGCCCCCAATATCACCAGATTTGACGCCTTACAATTTCGGTTATGGGGGTACATTAACTCGCGTTTTTATCGATGCTGGCCTACCACATTGGCCATGTTGAAGGCTTCTATCAGATGGCACGTTTTTATAAATTTCAACTATTTAATTTTGACCATTCTGTCATCTATCGTCTGCAAGCGGTGTTTGAGAATGAAGGGCGCCACATTGAGCAAGGATTGTGACCTAATACAAGAGAGAAGGCAGTTACCTCAAGTGTTATATTTTGCAGCTCTTTGTTTTGGGTTATGGGAATAATAAATTCTGTCCTCACAACTTGACTCTTTTTTTCTGTAAACAGTAATTTTTTTGTTTGTCATTTGCCCACATCTTATATTATGTCGTGTAGGCCAAAGTGTTATAACTTCTCGAATAACACTGGTATACACAATTTTACCCCTTATGTTTAGTTTATCGCTTTTTGCTCATTAGAAGAAATAGCATAAGGAATAATCTCTGTAACCCCCCACCTTTAGATATTTTGCGCAAAAAATATTACAAAATGATTTTACTACCACGTTTTTCAACGCAAAAGGTCGATTTAAAAATGTTTTTTTTAGGGGATACATTTTCAAAATTATGTGCAGTATAATAAACAATGATAACATTTGACAAACCCATAGGATATTTGGAATAAAGTACGACAAATATATTTTGTCACTCCCCTCTATATTTCATTTGTTGGATCATGACAAATATCCAGTTAAATAGTCAAGTGTCGACAATTAGTCAAGAAACTATACATTCCTTATAGAACGAAATCCTATTAGTAGTGCCATCATAATTATTGGTACTATATTAACATTTCAAAAATCGTGTATTGATATCAGTAGTTATTTTCAAACATTCAATTTATTTCACAAAACTCCATCTAAATATTTTATAAAAATTTTTTGCTACATGTTTTAATTTGCATATACCTATTTTACATATCTCAGATTGTATTTAAAAATCGTCAACCAATTCTTCAAACTTTTGGCGAAATGGTGTTTTATTAATTTATCATTTGATATTATTAGGGTTCTTTCCCGGTATTCAAAAGGGAAAAATACGTGTCGTTCAGTTATATTTTTCAATTTATCAAACAATTTGGCCGCTGAATATCTGATTCTGGTAGAGCGCCATCTAGCGAAATAAGTTGTAACTAAAATCAATTTCGAATTTTTCATTATTTGCCATAAAAAATCCCATTGCAACCTGAACACAATGGTGTTTACTGCATTGCTCTAGCGCAAATATTCGCGGAG
This sequence comes from Cordylochernes scorpioides, assembly GCA_030710605.1. Lineage (NCBI taxonomy): Eukaryota > Metazoa > Arthropoda > Arachnida > Pseudoscorpiones > Chernetidae > Cordylochernes > Cordylochernes scorpioides. The sequence continues at coordinate 12,000,519 of CP092863.1, forward strand.
TTATTAATTTTTAAAGTTGTGCGGGACTTTTGGATCACCCTGTATATAAGAAGATTGCTAGATTGAATAAACATTCAGTTCAGCTTGTAAGTCGTAGCGAGTTTGTTCAGACAACTCATACACATTACAACATGGCGCAGCCGACAAAAGTATCGAATTAAAACAGATTAATTCAACATTGAGTAGAATGGAAGGAATCAAGCCGCCGGCGGAATTTGTCCCGTACAGCAACGAGAAAAAATGGGAAACCTGGAGAGAGTCGTTTGAAATTTTTGCAATAGCGGTAAATTTAGAAAGCATGCCGCTGGTGCGTCAGCGAGCAATCTTGAAGCATATTGCTGGTGAGAAAACAGTGATGATATACAAAACATTTCACATAAGTGAAAATGATACCTACCCAAATGTAAAGGAAATGCTTGATATGCTTACGAACCATTTTAAGCCCTTCAAAAATACGATTCAAAGGAGAAATGCATTTTTTACCTGTGTACAAAAGGAAAAACAGGGAATCATGGAATTCGTCACAGAATTAAAGCATCTGGCACAAGAATGTGAATTCGAGAATTTAACAGAATCTCTCATAAGGGATCGCCTTATAATTGGAATACTTGACCGAGAAGTGAAAAGAAAATTGTTAGAAGATCCACAGTTGACACTACCAAGGGCAATTTCGATAGCTGTGATCTCCGAGTCAACATGTTCACAAGTAGCATCGTTGAATGAGCAAAAAATGATTGAAAAAATTGAAAAACGTAATTGGGTGAAAGATACAATTCGAATGGAAAATGCAGAAGCAGGACCAAGCGGTATAAACCCGAGAAGAGAAAGAATAATAGAACCATGTAAGTGGTGTGGACAACGACACAAGTATGGAAAGTGTCCAGCATATGGGAAGAAATGTAATGCATGCGGAAAAACCAATCATTTCTCAGTAGTTTGCCGAACAAAACGTATAAGAAATCTCTTAGCGGAAAGTGAAGCTGAAGAATCCTGTGACGAGATAAATCTTAATGAGGTTGCTGTAAAGACTGTTCGGTCGGACAAGTGGTCCGCGGTAATAATAATTAATGGCAAGAAGACCACGGTACATTTGGACACTGGCGCACAGATAAATGTGCTTCCTCATAAAGTAATAAACCAATGGCCATCAAGACCAGAAATCAGACCCACGTCATTAAAGGCGTTCGCATATGGAAATACAGAATTGCCTATCGTCGGCAAATGCAATGTGCTATGCCAATATGGTGAAAAGAAAGGAATGTTTGAATTTATCGTAGCCGATGTTGAAGCGCAGACACTTATCACGGGCGATACTTGCGAGAGGCTTGAAATACTGAGGCGAATTAATCATATAAACACGGATGAAATGAAATTGTGTTCTGAAACTCAAAAAATCCTCGAACAATACCACGAAGTATTTCAAGGAGTAGGATTAATCAACTCGGGATGTAAGATTTACACAAAGCCTGAATATTCTCCTGTGCAAGTCCCTCCCAGGCGCATCCCAACAAGCCTCGGAGCCGAAGTTCAGTCTGAATTGGAAAAGATGGTGAAGCAAGGAATCGTAACAAAAATATATCATGAAACAGAGTGGTCTCATCCTATGGTCGTTGTAAAAAAAAAATCTGGTCAAATCAGAATATGCCTGGATCCTCGGAAATTAAATGAGGCCCTTGTGGGAAGACATTTCCAGACTCCGGCTCCAGCTGAACTGAATGTTTATTCAATCTAGCAATCTTCTTATATACAAGATAGAGATAAAAGGAAATAATTTACATAAGTTTAAAACAATTGACAAATGGAATAATTTTGCATAGCCAACAATAGGTAACAATTATAACACTTAACAAAGGTTATTTACATATCACAACATGTTTCCCCTCTGCTACAACAATTAAAGAATGTCACGAATCTAGACAACCATCAACAATCAGATCAGGCAAATCAAAAGGCGGTTGACATGCCTCCCCTCTGTTTAAAAACCAAATCTTTGTGGTTTTCTTAACTCTCTTCCAAACCTTGAAAACCGGGGCCTTCCGGATGGTTCTGGTGCAATCCCAGCGGATGTAGTCGCGCCTTCCCTCTGGTCAATATTGGTCTCTTCACTTGACCGCTGTATCGGGGCTGTGGATGACTCGCCCATCGTTGGACTGTAGCACTGCGGATGTTGAGCTTCTGGGGAGGCGGTAATTGGTTCTGAAGACAACTGGCTTTTCTCGTAGCCTCCATCCCTTGGCCTAATAAATTGTTGATTTCTTATCAACCTATTTCCCGATGGTGTCACAACTTCAAAGCTCTGAGGAGAATCAGCCTGCGCTGAAATCTTCACCGGTGTCCATGATGGCGCAGCCGGCAGGATGTAGAGATGAAGGGTCCGACCCATATCTGGCTATTCTGGCATATAGAAATACACCAAAAAATGACCTACCGTCACCCGCACAGTTATGTTTATCGAGGAGCCTTCGATGTCAGATCCCCAGAATTACACCGCTATATAGACCCTATCAAACTAATTGGAGAAGTATAGAAAATGCCAAAAGAAAAAGACAGAGCTCAATGAAAGAGCAGTATGACAGAAAAAGTAAAAGCTATCCCAAGGTCAATGTAGGAGAGGATGCATGGTGTCAAATACATACAAGGGAGACATGGACACCGGTGAAGATTTCAGCGCAGGCTGATTCTCCTCAGAGCTTTGAAGTTGTGACACCATCGGGAAATAGGTTGATAAGAAATCAACAATTTATTAGGCCAAGGGATGGAGGCTACGAGAAAAGCCAGTTGTCTTCAGAACCAATTACCGCCTCCCCAGAAGCTCAACATCCGCAGTGCTACAGTCCAACGATGGGCGAGTCATCCACAGCCCCGATACAGCGGTCAAGTGAAGAGACCAATATTGACCAGAGGGAAGGCGCGACTACATCCGCTGGGATTGCACCAGAACCATCCGGAAGGCCCCGGTTTTCAAGGTTTGGAAGAGAGTTAAGAAAACCACAAAGATTTGGTTTTTAAACAGAGGGGAGGCATGTCAACCGCCTTTTGATTTGCCTGATCTGATTGTTGATGGTTGTCTAGATTCGTGACATTCTTTAATTGTTGTAGCAGAGGGGAAACATGTTGTGATATGTAAATAACCTTTGTTAAGTGTTATAATTGTTACCTATTGTTGGCTATGCAAAATTATTCCATTTGTCAATTGTTTTAAACTTATGTAAATTATTTCCTTTTTATCTCTATCTTGTATATAAGAAGATTGCTAGATTGAATAAACATTCAGTTCAGCTTGTAAGTCGTAGCGAGTTTGTTCAGACAACTCATACACATTACAACATGGTCCACCAAATGTTGAGAGTAAAACTGGTGATGTACAGAACAAAGTGCTGAGAGAGACCAAGACTATCCCAACTCTCATCTTTGCCATTGAACAGTACGAGAAACACATCCTGCTCCTGGCCAAGAAATCCAAGGTAGGTCCCACTTGACTTTGTTAACCTGTCCACACCAGTGGTCACACACCATTGCTGTTTCCTTTGATCAGGGGGCAGTATTGCCATCTACACAAAAATCACACACAGATGTTTTGAAATGATAGATTTTCTATAGAAGACTCTGATAAGGCACAATTTGGATTATAGATTATAAACACAAGCGTTGTTGCCGAAACGTCATACACTATTTATTTATTTGGATTTAGTCTCATTACCTTGTGTATAGAAGACTCTATTAAAAGAGAAAATTGCTATAAAGTTTAAATGTAAAAAATCATAAACAGTAGTAATGCGTTTATTTATTCGTAATTTTTTTTTTTTTTTTTTGCAAATTTTGGATCTTTACAATTCTTCCATCTTTACAAGCTTGACACCCTAATATGATTGTGTGGAGATAAGAAAGAAGAAGAAGACAATCCTTCCATAGGCATCACAGGAAGGGTTGTAAAGATCCGAAAGCTTGCAAAAAAAAAAAAGAAATAATTTTCACGAATAAAGAAATGCATTGCTACCATATATTTTTTTTTACATTTATAGAAGATTATCAAAAATTTGTATTCATAAGCCTTTGACCACTAAGGCCCAGTCCAATGATGGGCACATGGTCTGATCCAGGAAGTTCTTTAAGTTCTGGGTCTTGTCGGGCCGGTTGTAGGAGGGTTTCTGTAGCTGAGACAGAGAACATGTTAAAAACAATTACATCCCGGTGTATTCCAATTGAGGGGCTAAAGATATTTTACTCGTTGCTGCAAAATGGTGGTCAGTGGTCAAATACAATTAATACTCGTAATTTCCGTGGTGCTGTTTCTCTCTGATAAATTAAAAAATAATAATAAATAAAGAATAAACAAAAATAATTAGTTCTTCTGGTCCTGTATGCCATCCAGTCGGTTACTTGTTGACACACAACAACATGGTTGTGTATATGGTGTACGGTTTATATACAGATGTGATGGATAGAATCCTATTTACTGGGACTATGTAATACTCAGCCAAATTTTGGTCCGTTTCTAAGGTGCCTAACATGGCAATGGCACCTATGTTCCAATGAAGAGCAAAAAAGGCTATCTAAGACTAATAACAAGGACTAAGCAAGGAGTGCCTTTCATTAAGCTAAATGCCAAACGAGATTTCAAACTAAAAGAGGGCCTCTTTAACTGGCTCTTCCTTCACTTCATACACTTTCATAATACTAGGAAACTAGTTGAAGAGGAGGCTCTTTATTTTTTAGCTTGAAATAAAGTCTCATTATAGTTTTTTTTTTGCTTATCCATAGTACACGTGGTACAGGCCATGATAATCATGGTGGGTAGTTAGCGACTGCTTTTACTGTAAGCACACCACATTGCTACACATGTGAAAAGCAGTTTGACTTTGCACTTATAAAGGTGCCAGAGCTACTTCCTTAAGTTTTGCCTATGAGTTATAGTAAAGAAACTAGTTAAAGAGCCTCTTTATTTTTTAGCTTGAAAGTTTGCTTAGCTCTAGTTTCATAAAAGACACTCTGTCCTTGCTTAGTCCTTGTTATTAATTAATCATATACAGAGTTTGATATTAATTTGATTTTTAAACTTGAGAGAGATATTGAAACTCTTCTCTTTCCTTCATTTAAGGTTATATACAAATTTTAAAAAAGAATATAAATAAATGATCATATAATGATATACACTCATGAACAAAACTTAAGGAAGTTGTACCTTTTAGCATGTATATTGAGATTCAGACAGTGACTCTGAAAGATATCACAGTGACCTTTATTAAAAACACGAGATAACCGAGTGTACGCAAAATTGCCTTTGTCTCCTTAAAAAAAAAATAATAATAATAAATGACTCTCTTCTCTCTTGCGACATCAAAGACTTCCCACTTCCTTAATTTTTGCCCACGAGTGTATGTACATAAATATATATTAAAAATAAAGAAGGCATTTCCTGACCACAAGCACATGTGCTTTTTAGATGGCAGAGCGCCATCTAGTGGAGCAAAAATAAACTAAACGTTTATTTAGCTTGCTCCGTGATATTTGGCCAACCCAATTTATTGATAAATCAAGAAAAGCCATCCACGAACGCGTTTCGCGCTGTTGGTGCTCGTCAGCATGTGTTAAATGTGTTAAGTGTATTTACGCAAATTTGGCCTTAAATATCCATTTCTTGATTTCTTAAGAAGCCTCTGGGACCAAAAATCTTTTGATGAGCGCCAACAGCGTGAAACGCGTTCGTGGATGGCTTTTCTTGATTTGTCAAGAAATTGGGTTAGCCAAATATCACGGAGCAAGCTAAATAAACGTTTGGTTTATTTTTGCTCCACTAGATGGCGCTCTGCCATCTAAAAAGTACATGTGCTCGTGGTCAGGAGATGCCTTCTTTATTTTTAATATCAACACCTGACCCACTTATCTTTTATTTTTTCTATTGTTTTTCCATAAATATATATGTTTTATATATACTCACCTCAAGACCAAGATGGTACTTGTAGTTAGCACTTGCTGCTGTCTTCATTGCCTCGGGATGAAGGCCGACGCTGAAGAGCCAGGTCTTCAAATCCAAGGTCATTTCGTAGGAGGCGAACATCTTCCGGAGTAGGAGGCGGCGACAACTCCAAATCTGTGGGTCACTGGAACCACAGGTGGCACGTCTTGAAGGATGGGGAACGGCATTGGGCGCCAGCCGTAGGGCGACATCTGCGTCATGGCCCGAGAAGCAATTGCGATGCAGGTCGGTCCAAGGGATGGAAGGGGGCACATCCACAGTGGTAACCCACCGCGCCACCAGCTCTCCAACATGATGCGCCTACAGACGTGCCGAGGCCAGTGCCCGGTGCGCGCACTGGCTGGTAAGGCGAGTAATGGACGTCGCCGATCCCCTGCAGGACGATGGTCTCCGCCTCGTGCTCCACATAAGAGCTGGCGTTTTCCAGAAGGAAACGCTGGCAGAAGGCCCCTAGGTACTGCCTGTTCAAGAGTTTGGTGAGAGCCAGATGTCAGGAGTCAATGGCGTCAGCCACGCCCGGCTGCTGAGTAGCCGTTGGCGGTGCCGCGCAGTGAAGCCTGGACCCCCTTCTGGCAGGCGAGCCGAAGCTGGCCCGCGATTTCCAGCAGGCCGACTTCACCGCCTGAGACTGGGTGAGCCAGGACGCCCCCGGGAAGCCACGAGACTCGGCTTGTACCCCATACGGGAATAACTGCACCAAGACCCGCAGATCTTGTTGAAGTTGCAAGCCACCCCGGAGGCCATGCGGAACTTTTCGAATATCAGGGGCACGAGCTTAAACTAAGCGTCGTCCTTAATGAATTAAACGATGTCATCCGTATAGGCGACCATTTAACAGCAGCCCAAGATCCTCTCGAGGCGGCGCAGGAATCTGGTAGAGCTTCACTCCCTCTCGCAGGGTAATGAAATTCTCCCGACGGGCATCAGCCCAGCAGGATTCGCCTATCTCCATCATCTTCTGGGCAATGGAAGTCACTTTTCCGTATGGCCGAAGTGCAGCGATGAGATCAGCGTCCTCCACGAAGAAGAGGACGTTGCCCGGTACGATACGCTCGGCCCATTTCTCAGGCGGAAGGCCCGGGGTGGCGTCTTCTATGTCAAGGCCCTCTTCGATGAGGTTGTCGGCGAGCTTCACATTGAAAAGGTCGACAGGATATGCCCCTCCATTTACGCCAGCTGACGGATGGAGCCTTTTCCCAGCTTCGCCCCCAGCGCCAGAAAGTACTGGGCCTGGCTGAAGTCTGGGCAGAATTCAAGGTAGACACATTGGCCTAGCTTGCCCGCCGCCGACCTAGCTCTGAACGCCGCCTGCTCCTGCCGAGTTGCCGTACATTCCTGTACCTTGGACTTGGGTGTTGGTTGAGGGTTGACTTCGCAACCGCTGCCTGAAAGCAGCCCTTCTTGACTTTCTTGCCTCGGAGTCTACAGGCCTTCTATTCCTAGGTTCACTTTGGTGAAGCCGAAGTTGTCCTCCTCCATAGGAAGTTGATTCTCCCTATCGACGAGATCGGCCCAGCGCGACGATGGCTTGCTTGTTCCAGGCTGCTGTTGGTTGGTTGTCGTCCCTTCCGTTTTCGGAGAGGTGCCTGTTACATCAGTAGTTGCAAATGGCAGTCGGTGGATTGAGGGGTGGGGAATCCTCCCATAAAAATTCCTCTCTGCTTCTCTTCAGAAGCGGTTGAGTTTTTTCAAGTCTTCACATCCTCGCAGATATAGAGAGATGCCTTTTAATTACCATCTCTTATCTCCAAATACCCTCAGGTTGTTGTTGAGAAGTCAATCCGTGAATTTGTTCACACTAAAGGCTGGAATCACATTTAGATGGTAAAACATTCGATTCTAATTCAACACTTGTCATCATTCAACGGTTTTTCAGATTCCGACAAACTTTTTTTACCTTAACCGACTCTAATCCAACCACTTGCCACAATTCAACAATGAGCATTTTATTTTAATATCCTTTTAGGGTGTATACTTAAAGAAGTTTAAGGGCATATTAGTTTGTTTGCTGATTTTGCCGTACTAATGTTGAAGTAGTCAAATAGTGGCTTAACTCAGGTACTGGTAACTAGGGAACCATGTGGTGTGTTGTTGGAGAGTAACTTCGCACATCAGCTGTTGCCTAGCAACGACACCATCCTACCAGACATCACGTGACCTGGCGCCACACTGTCTATACCTGTAGTTTAAGTTTTGGTTTTCTTCCTGCTACTGCGCTTGCCTTTTGTGACTCTTTTTGTTCCTTGTCATCTTAATATAATATTATTGTTAATTAAACAATACTTTTGAGATCCAGCCTCTGATTCTCTTACATGTGTTTTATCTGTACACATTCCCACTTAAGACACTATCCAATTGAGACAGGGGCTTTTCTCTCTATCACTATTATTCCTAGTAAATGTGGTAAGGGCCATGATAATCATGGTGGGTAGTAGTTAGGGACTTCTTTCGCTGTAATTGCACCATATGTCTACACATATAGAAATCAGTTCGACATTTGCACTTACAAATGTGCCAGAGCATCGTTTTCTTACTTGTATTTACTGGTGGGGTTTGACTTTTGCTAGAATCGGGGGCCATTGAATCAATTTTCATTCAGGAAAAAGGTGTCCAATGTGCGGGAATCGATCCCAGGTCGTGGCTGTAGTAGGTCGATGGTTACTATCATCCTGTTGTGTCCAGATCAACCTCACCAGCCATCTCAAGCACAGCACATCCCGGGACTTCAGGATTATCAAGGATACTGTTCTGGCAGTGCTGACTAACCAGGATGATCAGGTACATGTCTCTCAACTACTTTGGATTCTTTTTCAGCATTTTTTTTTTTTTTACAATAAAAACGAGGTCCTTTACTGTATTTACTAAGTGTAAAATACTATTTTGGGAGGGCCTGGTTAATTAGTATGTTTTTTTTTTTTGCTTATTCCTAGTACACGCGGGACAGGCCATGATAATCATGGTGGGTAGTTAGCGACTGCTTTTTACTGTAAGCGCACCACATGTCTACACATGTGAAAAGCAGTTCGACTTTGCACTTACAAATGTGCCAGAGCCCCGTTTGGTTACTTGCACTCGCTAGTGGGGTTGGACTTTTGCGAGAATCGGGGGCCATTGGAGCATCTTTTTTTTTAACAGAAAAAAGTGTTCAATGCGGGAATCAAACCCGGGTCGTAGTGGTCGAAAACCAAACGGTTTAACCAGCCTTCCACCGACCCCTTATTTGTATGGTGAATCCTTCCAATGGCTTCGTCAGCATAATCTACCAGATTGTGTTTGTTACAAATAGATATTGTTTTTAATGATCCATAACATATATAAGAGATAGAGGAATAACTCATAAAACAATCTTTATTAAGATCTATATATAAAAGTAAACAAAAGGAATGAATGATGATATTATTTTGCTGTTGATTATTCTGTGGTACAAATTATATTACAACAGTGTTATCCGACATTTTTGAGGAATTATAAGTTAAAGAAGTATTTCAAAGGAACTATGGGCATAAGCATTGAAGAGAGACACAGTAGGAAGTCATTTTATCTGTGAAAAAAATGCTCAAAATAGTAATATATAAATAGACTTAGAAAAATCTAACTTATGATTCTACACACATATTGTCCAGCAATATATATCTTCACCTGACATATTTGATCTGATGAAATCCGAATCACCCAGGGTTAAGTTTCTGTTAGGTAGTTTAATACCGTTGTTCTCAAACTTCATGTCTTTCTACTTGAGGATTTAGGCATAATACGAGGGTTGTCCGTTAAATAAGTTCCACGGGGCACCACTGTCGTGAGGATCGCTTTTAGGCTCGAGCCGACTGCACGGGCTCGTAGCTTGTTCTCCTCACTCCAATTTCCAACCAAGGACACGTCGCTGGTAAGCTTAGTCTTGGCTGAGCAGCCGTTAGTGATGGAGCTTCCCCTCGTGTCTCCCGCCAGCTGCGAATTACGGTCAGTAATTCGATTTTTGGCCGCAAAGAAGAATTCGGCGAAGGACATTCATACTGAACTCTGTCAAGTGTATGGAGAAGGGTGTATGAGTTCCGGGATGGTGCGCAGATGGGTCAGAGAATTTAAAAACAGCCGAACAGACGTCCACGATGAACCGCGTGCTGGACGGCCATCGGTTTCGGACGAAACCATTGCCAAAGTCGAAGCGGCAATGCTTGAAGATCGACGGGTTACTGTGCGGAAGCTCTGCGATTTGGTTCCTGATGTCAGTAAAACCACCATCGACAAGATTTTGCGTGAACATTTAGGGTATTCAAAGGTCTGCGCAATATGGGTTCCGAAAATGCTGACTGAAGACCATAAACGGCAGCGGGTTTATGTGGCCCAGAAATTTCTCGATTGCCACAAAACTGACGGAGAGGAATTTTTGGATTCGATCGTTACTGGTGATGTGACATGGGTACACTACACCACACCGGAGACAAAGGAGCAATCCAAGCAGTGGAATCACATTTCTTCGCCGAAACCTCTAAAGTTTAAACAAACACTTTCTGCCGGGAAACTTATGGCTACCGTCTTTTGGGACCGGAAGGGCCTATTGTTGTGCGACTTTATGCGTCTGGGTACAACAATCAATTCCGACCGGTACTGTAAGACCTTAAAACAACTTCGACGCGCGATTCAGAACAAGAGGAGAGGGATGTTAACCAAAGGGGTGCGTTTTCACCACGACAACGCTCGGCCGCACACCGCCCGTCAAACCACCGCCCTCATCGAAGAATTTGAATGGGAATTGGTGTCACACCCACCTTACAGCCCGGACGTAGCTCCTAGTGACTTCCATTTCTTCCCCGAGTTGAAGAAAAACCTGGGGGGGAACCCAATTCCAGGACGATGACGAGTTGGAAGAAGCGGTTTTAGGCTTCTACGTGGCCAGGCGGCAGAGTTCTTCGACTCTGGGTTCCATAAGTGGGTGTACCGAATGCAAAAATGCGTAGAACGAAACGGGGAATATGTAGAAAAATGAAAAAAGTCTGATATTTTCGAAAATGTATAGTTCAGGGCAAATAAACCTGTTTTTCTGTATGAAAAACCTCTGTGGAACTTATTTAACGGACAACCCTCGTACGTAAAGCTCCTAATAGAGCAATTTATAATACAATAATACCTCGCTTTGCGTTGTTTCGTTTTGCGTTTTTTTCGAAGTTGCGTCGCTGCTTAATTTTTACTGATTTTCACTGTGCGTCGTTAGATTTTCGAAGTTGCGTTGTTTTGGATTCGAGTCTTCAATTTTTTATGTGTGAAAGAAACAACAAGTGGTGGTTACTTTTTTCCAAATGATGGTTGATGTGTTGGTTACTGTGGTCCAAGCTGTGGTTACTGTGGTCCAAGCGGTGGTTGCTGTGACCCAGGATGGGGAGGAGGAAGAGGAGGCCCCCAGAGCCCCCAAGAAGAGACAGAGATCCAACAACACAGGGTCCACCGCTGCCAAGAGGGCCAGGCGGAGATGAACATCACTTAAACCTGAACATTTCTAGAAAGCAAACAAATATTTACCCCATTTTGTTTCCATTTCACAGACCATTGTCTTTATGCCACCATCATACTCTTTGTTAATAAATGAATAAATTGGCTAATTGTTGAGAAGGTTGAAATTTAATATATGCTGTGAATTGTATGCTGAAATAAAATACTCTTTGATACATAAATTCTTTTATCTCAATATATGACTCATCAATAAATGTCACAATTTGAATTCTATTGGAAAATTCCACGGAGAGACTTGTGATTGTAACAATTCTGCTAAAGAAACATGTTGGTTTGTATTGTTACATAGTACCCAGATGCTGTTCATGTTCTTTGTCTAATCAGAATGCCACAAAGATACACACGTGAGTTCGTAAGGATGCAGCAAAAGTTATTGCTACTAGTTATCGTAACTAAACAGAAGGAGTACGATTAAGTGAGACTTGCCTTCAACCTCCCCGTCAGAAGTATCCTTGGTGGCGTGGATTTCACTCTTAGGAAACATCCCGCTCTACATTGTACACGTTCAGACTGGACTACACCGCCTTGTAGGCCGCTCCGATGTCAGGTTCTCCTGGCATCGTCTTGCAGGATCATTCACATGTCCCGGAGGCAACTCCCCACATCTTCTGCTTGTCGCAGATGTGACCAGACTCTCTTGTCCCCCACACGATAATGCTGTTTTTGGCGCCTTCCCCCCCACACTTGGGCCATCCTCCCGCAGCTGGAGTCCATCCACCTTTCCACAACTTCACCCTGGGATCCCTGCCTCTCAGATAGCTTGTCATACAGAAAGGAGGAGAGTATCCATTTCACAGTATATACAGAGTAAGATTCTTCTATTTGTATATATAGTTAAGATACTTATAGAGTAAGACTTCACTAAGAGCATAATTAAATTCTTTTAAAATCCTAAAATCTCTGGCACGAGGACGCCTCTCTTTAAAGGACACTTTGGCTCTACAACTAAGTGTTGTCTTTTAGAGAAAGAGTTGAATTATAGTCCCAGTAGGAGTCACAGTGTAGATAACTTTCTACAAAGGACAACCCACATCTGGTTTAGAGCCTAAGTGTTATTTGGAGAGAGAAAGATGTCATCTTACCAGAGTGCTGCTAATTAGTAAAAATAGTAATTTTAGTGATGAAAACTGTCCTTTATATAGAGGTGTCCTCTTATGGAGGTTCTATGCCCGAAACACGTTCGTGATAGGCTTTTCTTGATTTATCAAGAAAATGGGTTGGCCAAATATTAGGGAAAAAGTTAAATCAACGTTTAGTTGATTTTTGTTCCACTAGATGGCGCTCTGTCATTTAAAATGATCATGTGAGCTGTCAGGATATGCCTTTTTTGTTTCTAATATATACAGGGTGTATATACAGGTGATATATACAGGGTGTATTGGGTAAATTGGCAATAACTTTAGCAGTCCATAAGATAAATACTACTTTTGAGAGAGAGAGAGATTTAATTTTTTTTTCATTCTGTAGCCATATCTATGAAAAATGTAAGAGTAAATATGTGTACAGTGTAGTGATGAACAATAATAGGGAATTCGAAAATCGAGCAGCCATCATCGTTTCTATGCGCACCGAACGAAACCTCAAAAAGATAGTAGACTTTCTTAAGTTGCCCAAAACCACATCGTGTCAAGAAGCAGTTTGATGAGGCCGACAGTAACAGAGAGGGAATGGCTGCAAGGAAAAAATCACTCGCGTCGATCGGACATTGTAAGAGGCGAAGAATTTGTCAAAAATGTCAATGGAGAAGGACATCCAAGGAAATGGACGTTGGCTCTATGATAATTGTCAGAATTATCCATGAGGACCTTGGTCTCAAGTCCTATGCCCTTCAGAAAGACCCGTTGCTGACTGAAAACATGAAGGGTAACAGAAAAGGAAAAGCTGCTGCTTCTCAACAACCTGAAACATGACACTTGTGGCATGCTGGGGTTCTCCGATATACTCGTAGAACTTCGGCGTGGACCTAAAGGTAAATACCAGGAAGGATAGCTGGATCTGTAAAGACTCCTCAGAGGTACCTGTCGTGATGCACACACAAATTCCCTGCCTCCGTGATGGTCCTTGGCATTATCATCAGTGAAGGTGATGTGATGCCTCCCTATTTCTTTGAGGAGGGTCTTTGGATGAACGCTGACACCTACATCAATGTCATAGAGACCGTTGTGAAGCCTTGGATGGACATGGTGGCCGCGGGAAGAAGTATGCCTTCCAACAGGACTCAGTTCCAGCCCACAGAGAGAAAAAAAGACACAATCGTAGCTGACGCTTAACGTCACTGGAGTCACTTGTATATATCTTAATATTCAGCACTGATGAGCCAGGCCCTCCCATTAATTTTTTATTGCAGTAAGGGCAGTACAAATAATTGTTTAATTTTTAAAAGAATCATAAGCGTCCAAAACAGTTTCAAAACCTATTGTTGTTGTGTTCATTTGGCCGGCCCAAATCTTTTTGTAGATATGTAAATATGTAATCTTTCGTTTTCTTTATTCTTCACACCTCAAGTCAGGTATTACTTTTCTCAAATTATATATTTTTATCAGCACAATTGAAGCAAATTGCGATTTAAAGTTGTTTTTATTATATTTTCCACGACTGCATACCATTGGCATTAAATGCTAATGAATTCATTAACTATCTCCTCTCAGAAATATTATATACAAGTATAAGTATATACTTGTATATATATATATGTGATATCTTGGGACCTCTGGGACCAGTGTTACCTGATGCTAGACGAACCTCGATGTCAACTCTACCGTGCAGTCGTGGTGGAAGGCGACACAGCTGGGCCAAAGGTGAAATAAACAAACAGAGATTCCACTAAGAAGCGTCTGACGTCAAGAAGGAATGGGATGAGGAGAGAGGGAGATCTTTAGAGCAAGTGTTACCTTGTTGAGAGCCAAGCGTAGACTGACAATTCTTGCTTCTCGATTTAACACCACGACCTGTCTTCTTTCCCATTGGTCAAAAGGTGTCACATGGCCTTTTTCTATTGGTTGACCTATTTAGGTGATTCTTTCTAATTGGTCTTTGCTACTGCCTTTGACGGAAGATATATCCGGCCTTGCTCCGGAAATACGGGGCGTTACTCGACTTTTATGGTTTCCGCGATCATAAGATACGTCCGGTCTTGCCCAGGAAATATTGGCTTAAACTTAGCTTGCAGGGTTTCCGGGGTCAGAAGGTTAACTGTGACTTTATTTAGTTATGTTCTCTTCTAGGCCTACTTCCTAGGTCTTACTTCTACTCTCACCTAAGCCTGATTAGTTTTAACCTTAATTTTCTCCTGTTAGTCTCCATTCCTTCTATCTGTACAGTTGCGATACTTTATTAGATTCTTACGCGGTACAGATTGATGTTAGTTGAGGTTTTCTATGTGCAGTACATAAGAAGTTATATACAGTCATGGGGTGGAACATGTGGTAGTAGATATCTAGACTATTTACAACAATTCCATGGTCTTAAATCATCACAGATGGCCCCGGATGTGAGAGGGTTCATATGGAGGGATTTAAGAGAGCGGAATAGGAAGACTGTTATTAAGGAAGTAATTTTTTTAAAAATTAATTAAAGTGAGTTGGTATATAACATGGGGTTGAGTTCTGTATATCCATAAGAGATAATAAAGCATAAACAACTAATATTAAACATACAAGTAAAAATAAAAATATGAATAAAATATTTAATAGAGAACATATAATGATTATAGGTGAAAATAAAAACGATTGGATGGGACAATCATGATCTCTTCGTGATGGGCGTTAGAAAGGGTTGAGGGGTTAGTTATTACTTGGTTGAGGCAATGTCACTTTGACTCAAGTCCCAAACCATTTAATGTGCACGGCGCGGAAAACCTAGGCCATGTTTCACATGTAAATTTAAGGACCGAAATAAAGTTACAGTACCACAATCGAAAAGTAAGATAAGGGGGATTGTTATGGGTTTTATTAATTAGTCGTTAAGACGTACGCATGCAGGATAAAGAGGGCGAAGATCAGTGACCAGAAATCAAAGTTTTAATTAGAGTCGTCAGGGGCTTAGCGAGAAAAAGAGTAAAATAATAAAAAAAAAGATGTGCCAGCGTGTGGCATGAGAGTGCCCTGGAATATATAAAAAAAATACAATTTGCACGTATCCAAGCCAGAAGTAGGGATAGGTAAATCTGGGGGACGGTGTGTCAAGATTGTTAATTACGAAATCAAAGTAGGTCAAGTCTAGCCTGCGAAGGAGTTAAAAGTTCCTGCGGAAAAGGGTTAGTATTTATTAAGAAGTAACCTTTAAAGTGGTTGATTAAGAGGTTATTGAAGATTGCCCTGTTTTTAGATCATGATTTTTAGTTTGATTATAAAAGAATATATCATTGAGATGTGAAATTGCGAAATTAAGGCTTTGCATATAGCGTTAAAGGATTTAAAAAATCGAAAATAGAATTGCGAAGTTAAATGCAAAGTAATCTTTAAAAAAAGTAAAAATAGTGATGATATGATACAAAGATTAACACACTACAGCAGTATATAAGGGGTAATAGAAAGTGAAAATATTAAATGAAAATTAATAATGAGCAATAATATACTCGATAGCATTGACATGGTAGCGGAAGATGAAACAATGTAAATAACATCTAATTTATAAAGTGAGAAAAAATATAAAATGACAAAAGGCAAATTAGTGATATAAACATGAAATATAAACTTGAGATTATTAGATATGAAAGATAAAATATAAAGTTGATTATAGAATAGAGTCATAAAGCAAAAGTAAATAAGTTTTGGTAAAGAAAAATAAAATAAAATGACAATAATCTAAACTGATTGGTTGACCTAAAAAAAAAACAATTATAAGAGCTATATAATGATTATATACAAGATATTAAAATGAAAATTTAAAAAAAAAATGTTCATCGATAAAGAAGAGAAAGTAAGATTATACATAGAAATTATATATCGTGAAAGAATGGAAAGTTGTAGGCCAAACGTAATGTTCCTGTTTTTTAGGATGGGTAGAGAGAGCTTTAAATTGTCCTCGATTGATATCTTTGGTCTTGTTGGCCTAAGTTTTTCTAACTTATCGAATTTGTTTTATGTTTGACCTGACTCGTGGATCATATTGTTTCCAACTGTGAAACTCACCGAGTCCTAATGTTGTCGTTTTTTTTAAACTTATGTGGGTGTGTGTGATTTTTGTAAGTAAAATGTTGTCCTTGGTTCTAAGTGTCGATGTTAAGTGGACAAGTTAATCGAGGGCGAGAGAATGTTAGTGAACAGATTTGTTAGTAAATGTACGCACTAATGTTTAATTTAATAGGTAGCGAAAATCCATTAGAGTGACATCGGGGTGGCGACGGGCGGTAACAAGATGTCGGCTGTTTGTTTGCTCGGGGGGGCGAGGGGGAGCGAACCTATTTTTAATGTGATTCCGGATTTAGGTCAGGGGGGCCTTTTGCGAGGCTGCTTGCTTTCTTTCAACTTATTGGAAGATCTCTGCATTAAGGTGCAGAAAAGGCGCTGAGCAAGTCGGGGGTATAAGACGGGATTTCTGCGCGTCAAATATTGTGGGACATAAATGGCCGAATTCTATCAAGTGGACATCAGGTGTTACGCGAGGTGTTGGAATTAGAGGCTGGGGCGCGAGGAATAAGATATCTTCTGTATAGTATTTAAGTTTGTTCACATGAACTGTATCATCTTCTTTATTTAGGGGTCGATTGGGTCTGTTAATTCGGACTACGTTTGGGGATATTATTTCTATAATTGTAAACGGACCTGTGAAGTATGGTGCCAATTTTCCCGTATCGGGATGTTTATAATTTTTTACGAGGACTAGGTCACCAATCTCGAAATGCGGGGCTTGATGACCCTTATCATATCTTTGTTTGTCCCTTTCATGCTTAAGCTGTGTTCTGCTGGAGGCAAGTTGCCTAGCCTTCTGTACGTCGGGGAACGGGTTGTAATGATTTTTTAGTTCTGGTGGGATGCTATTAAACATCAAGAAGATCGGTGGGAAACCTGTGACGGTGTGCGGGGATTGGTTATAGATTTGGACAACTTGTTTAATTAGTTTGGTCCGAGATGTCTTCGGGTTTTCGAGATAAAGTAACCTTAGTTTTCCAGTGATGGTGGCGTTCAATCGTTCTATCAATCCGTTAGCTTGCGGATTGTTACTGGTGGTAAGCAGTGGTTGTATACCGCGAGATAGCAGAAATTTGCGGAATTTTTCGGAGGTGAATGCGGGCGCTCTATCCGAAAGTAGACGTTTTGGAGACCCTTGTTGTAGTACCTTTTTTAGGGTTTGGATGTACGTTAAGGTACTTGTAGATTTCGATGGGAATGCCCAAGCGTATCTGGTCAAGTGATCCACTATAACATGGAGATACGTCTTGGAGTGTCCGTATTTCGAAAATCCGGCTATTGTATCTATTGATATTAAATCGAATGGCTGTTGTGGTGGGGGAATTTGTCCTAAGGTGCCATAAGGCTTACCTTGTACATATGTACTAGGGATATTAATAATGAAAAACTCTATGTGTGTTGTATCACTTTTCCCGGTAGATACACTCTGTAGATGCTATGTGTGGTGTTGTGCCAGTACATCGACATGTACAGCCAAAAGTTGGCAGAGATATCCTCCAGGTATGAGAACCTGGTAAAGGCTACGGGGACCCACTTCACCCCCAAAGTCTACAATCTCATCACCTACCTCCAGGTTAGTATATTTCCTCCTCGGTGGAATTGGGAAACATTCTGTAAGACACACGCTTCTACATGTTTGTTGTCAGGTGCCTTTGATGCTCCAGTAGATCCTCCCATGAGGTGATCTCTTATCAGAGACTCTATCAGGTTGGGCCAAGTCATGAGAAATCTTTCAACCAAAATGGATTATCTGATGAGAGACCATCATCAGTAGAGATGTGTTTAGCCATGTTTTTAAGCAGATTCTCATGGTAGACTCTACTGTACTTGTTTGAATATCAAGTAAATAGTGGTTTATTTAACTCACATAAAGAATAAATTAAAATATATTTAAACTAAAATTATATATAGTGTATATACAGTACAACCTCCCTGTAAAGGACACCTAATTGCAGAGCCAAAGTGTCCTTAAGAGAGAGGTGTCCTCTTACCGGAGAGTTGCTTAATTGTAAAAATGGTAATTTTACAAATGAAAATTGTCCTTTGTGGAAAAGTGCCCACTAGTAGGGTGTCCACTAAGGGGAGGTTCTACTGTATATGTGAAAAAATAAAAAAAAGATAAGGTAAGATAAAAAATAGACATCTTTTCCGCTAAATGAGCATTTTAGATGGCAGAGCATCATCTAGTTGTTGAATTTTCTTGATTTATCAAGAAAATGGGTTGCCCAAATATTGTGGGACAAACCTAAATCAATGTTTAGTTGAATTTTGTTTCACTAGTTGGCACTCTACCATCTAAAATGCTCATGTGAACAATCAGGATATTCTTTTTATTTTTAACATATATATATATGTTATATTAAAATATAATTTTATTTAAATTTATATTTCATAGATTCAAATACTCTGTTAAATCGACCGCCAGAGGTCACGTTTCCCCTATAAAAACCCATTGTTGTTGTTTCCCGATGGCCGGCTCAAATCTTTTGTACATTATGTAAATAAGTTTTTCATTTTTTAGATTCTTACGCCTTAACCCAGGCAGTACTTTTATTTAATTATTGCCCCAACTGCCGAACAATGTCACATGCTCATGAATTCCGGGATCAAGCAAATGATCATTAAATCTATATAAAATCCTCAAAATCACAAAAATACTTTTTACAACATATATATAACACAAGCTGTCATAATCCACCAATAAGAGAGAAATATATCCCTCCCAGCTAGACAGTCAATAGGGACCTACCACTTGGTTTTTGTAGTCGATGGGCAAGTGGCTTCTCCTTTGTTAAAGAAGACACGGACACAGGATGGATTTTGGAAACAAGAAGCTCTTAAACAAAAACGATGGAAATAAGTTGGTTCTTAAACCATCGGTGACTTGAGTTGTGCACAAGGTTTGACGGGAAGTTGGTGACAAAGTCTTAAAGATGATGGGGAATTCACTAGCGTGAAGTCAGGACTGGACTGTGAGTCCTGCTGATCTGTCAACTGTCAGCTGACCATGAAAACTCTTCTGTCAAACTCCGACTGTCTGCTGTCAGGGTCACCTGACTGATGACCGTGATGCCCCTGTGACCTCTGCCAGACCTGAAGGTCACCTGATTCGGAGAGGAGACTTCCACTAGGACATCTCTATAAACAAAGAATAATTTTTATAACCAAAATTACCATTTCAATTAATTAGCTTCTCTTCTTCTACTTTCTTATCTCCACACTGGGTGAAGTAGAATGCGTCTGCCTTTGTCATCAAGACTGGGAGCACTACTCAGTGGCAGGCCGACTTAGCTCCAAAAGAAATGGCCTCCTCTAACATGAGGAACAGACACCATGTGCAGCTGCTCCTAACATGGAGTACAAACGCTGCTCATCCTGTATCCCTGGATCAGGAGCCCTTACAGTGTACTATCAGCCGGGCCAGCTGAGCCCAGGTTTTTTTACAGAGTTTGTTACTGCTCCCCCTCCTCCTTTTTCATCCGGGCTTGGGACAGACAAAGGCGGAGTTCAATTAATTAGCTGCTCTCCAGTAATAGAACACATCTCTCCCTAAAGGATACAATCTACTATTGCATATTTGGACATTGTGATGGTTTCAGGTTGCAGCCCAAGAGAACCCTCAAAGACGTAAAGCCAAAGTTGACCTACAGGTTCAGAAGGTAATATTTTTCATAGTTTTGTGTTTCTCTCTCTTAATATACATTTTTTGTTAAAATAAGAACATTAAGCCTCCAGGGAAAAGTTTCTTTTTAGATTCAAGGGATTATTTTATCGAATTATGAATATATTTTTGTTTAATTGCGTTTTTTTTTTTCCAATTTTTAATTCCATTTGAGACTAGCAACTATATTTCTCTGTCTTTGATC